>CM050420.1:36738445-36995638 GCA_027564155.1 Gymnocypris eckloni scoliostomus | reverse complement strand
AATCACTAGTTCAGAGATTCTAGGAACACTAATTGCTGGGTTATAGCAAAACAAGCAAATTAATAGATTTGAGGCCCACATTTGCTGAAAATCTTCTTTTTCAGTGAGAGAAGGTTGATTAATGCAATTTTAAGTGTAAAACTTGAATACATGAAATAAGATTATTGTTCATGAAATTAAAGGCTATTTGCAATGCAGAAGACAGATTTTAATGTTTTATAGCTTTTTTGCAGTTTAAGTTATGTTAGAGCTGCAATGCACAGAATCACTAGTTTAGAGCTTCTGGGAACACTAATTGCTGGGTTAGAGCAAAAAAAGCTAATTAATAGATTTCAAGCCCACATTTGCTGAAAATCTTCTTTTTCAGTGAGTGAAGCTTGATTAATGAGAGTGAGAGAAGGTTGCTTATTTTTCATGAAATTAAAGGTTATTTGCAATGCAGAAGACAGATTTTAATGTCTTATAGCTTTCTTGCAGTTTCAGTAATGTTAGAGCTGCAATGCACCGAATCACTAGTTTAGAGATTCTAGGAACACTAATTGCTGGGTTATAGCAAAACAAGCAAATTAATAGATTTGAGTCCCACATTTGCTGAAAATCTTCTTTTTCAGTGAGAGAAGTTTGATTAATGCAATTTTAAGAGTAAAACTTGAATACATGAAAGAAGCTTATTGTTCATGAAATTAAAGGCTATCTGCAATGCAGAAGACAGAATTTAATGTTTTATAGCTTTTTTGCAGTTTAAGTTATGTTAGAGCTGCAATGCACAGAATAACTAGTTTAGAGATTCTAGGAACACTAATTGCTGGGTTAGAGCAAAATAAGCAAATTAATAGATTTCAAGCCCACATTTGATAAAAATCTTCTTTTCAGTGAGAGAAGGATGATATATGCTATTTTAAGAGTAACACTTGAATACATGAAATAAGCTTATTTTTCATGAAATTAAAGGTTATTTTCAATGCAGAAGACAGATTTTAATGTCTTATTTTTGTTTTTTGCAGTTTAAGTTATGTTAGAGCTGCAATGCACAGAATCACTAGTTTAGAGCTTCTGGGAACACTAATTGCTGGGTTAGAGCAAAAAAAGCAAATTAATAAATTTAAGGCCCACACATGCTAAAAATCTTCTTCTTCAGTGAGTGAAGCTTAATTAATGAGAGTGAGAGAAGGTTGCTTATTTTTCATGAAATTAAAGGTTATTTGCAATGCAGAAGACAGATTTTAATGTCTTATAGCTTTCTTGCAGTTTCAGTAATGTTAGAGCTGCAATGCACCGAATCACTAGTTTAGAGATTCTAGGAACACTAATTGCTGGGTTATAGCAAAACAAGCAAATTAATAGATTTGAGGCCCACATTTGCTGAAAATCTTCTTTTTCAGTGAGAGAAGGTTGATTAATGCAATTTTAAGAGTAAAACTTGAATACATGAAAGAAGCTTATTGTACATGAAATTAAAGGCTATCTGCAATGCAGAAGACAGAATTTAATGTTTTATAGCTTTTTTGCAGTTTAAGTTATGTTAGAGCTGCAATGCACAGAATCACTAGTTTAGAGCTTCTGGAAACACTAATTGCTGGGTTATAGCAAAAAAAGCAAATTAATAGATTTCAAGCCCACATTTGCTGAAAATCTTCTTTTTCAGTGAGTGAAGCTTGATTAATGAGAGTGAGAGAAGTTTGCTTATTTTTCATGAAATTAAAGGTCATTTGCAATGCAGAAGACAGATTTTAATGTCTTATAGCTTTCTTGCAGTTTCAGTAATGTTAGAGCTGCAATGCACCGAATCACTAGTTCAGAGATTCTAGGAACACTAATTGCTGGGTTATAGCAAAACAAGCAAATTAATAGATTTGAGGCCCACATTTGCTGAAAATCTTCTTTTTCAGTGAGTGAAGCTTGATTAATGAGAGTGAGAGAAGGTTGCTTATTTTTCATGAAATTAAAGGTCATTTGCAATGCAGAAGACAGATTTTAATGTCTTATAACTTTCTTGCAGTTTCAGTAATGTTTAGAGCTGCAATGCACCGAATCACTAGTTTAGAGACTCTAGGAACACTAATTTGCTGGGTTATAGCAAAACAAGCAAATTAATAGATTTGAGGCCCACATATGCAAAAAATCTTCTTTTTCAGTGAGAGAAGGATGATAAATGCTATTTTAAGAATAAAACTTGAATACATGAAAGAAGCTTATTGTTCATGAAATTAAAGGCTATCTGCAATGCAGAAGACAGAATTGAATGTTTTATAGCTTTTTTGCAGTTTAAGTTATGTTAGAGCTGCAATGCAAAGAATCACTAGTTTAGAGCTTCTGAGAACACAAATTGCTGGGTTAGAGCAAAAAAAAGCAAATTAATAGATTTCAAGCCCACATTTGCTGAAAATCTTCTTTTCAGTGAGAGAAGGATGATATATGCTATTTTAAGAGTAACACTTGAATACATGAAATAAGCTTATTTTTCATGAAATTAAAGGTTATTTTCAATGCAGAAGACAGATTTTAATGTCTTATTTTTGTTTTTTGCAGTTTAAGTTATGTTAGAGCTGCAATGCACAGAATCACTAGTTTAGAGCTTCTGGGAACACTAATTGCTGGGTTAGAGCAAAAAACGAAAATTAATAAATTTAAGGCCCACACTAAAATCTTCTTCTTCAGTGAGTGAAGCTTAATTAATGAGAGTGAGAGAAGGTTGCTTATTTTTCATGAAATTAAAGGTTATTTGCAATGCAGAAGACAGATTTTAATGTCTTATAGGTTTCTTGCAGTTTCAGTAATGTTAGAGCTGCAATGCACCGAATCACTAGTTTAGAGATTCTAGGAACACTAATTGCTGGGTTATAGCAAAACAAGCAAATTAATAGATTTGAGGCCCACATTTGCTGAAAATCTTCTTTTTCAGTGAGAGAAGGTTGATTAATGCAATTTTAAGAGTAAAACTTGAATACATGAAAGAAGCTTATTGTACATGAAATTAAAGGCTATCTGCAATGCAGAAGACAGAATTTAATGTTTTATAGCTTTCTTGCAGTTTCAGTAACGTTAGAGCTGCAATGCACCGAATCACTATTTCAGAGATTCTAGGAACACTAATTGCTGGGTTATAGCAAAACAAGCAAATTAATAGATTTGAGGCCCACATTTGCTGAAAATCTTCTTTTTCAGTGAGTGAAGCTTGATTAATGAGAGTGAGAGAAGGTTGCTTATTTTTCATGAAATTAAAGGTCATTTGCAATGCAGAAGACAGATTTTAATGTCTTATAGCTTTCTTGCAGTTTCAGTAATGTTTAGAGCTGCAATGCACAGAATCACTAGTTTAGAGACTCTAGGAACACTAATTTGCTGGGTTATAGCAAAACAAGCAAATTAATAGATTTGAGGCCCACATATGCAAAAAATCTTCTTTTTCAGTGAGAGAAGGATGATAAATGCTATTTTAAGAATAAAACTTGAATACATGAAATAAGCTTATTGTTCATGAAATTAAAGGCTATCTGCAATGCAGAAGACAGAATTGAATGTTTTATAGCTTTTTTGCAGTTTAAGTTATGTTAGATCTGCAATGCAAAGAATCACTAGTTTAGAGCTTCTGAGAACACAAATTGCTGGGTTAGAGCAAAAAAAAGCAAATTAATAGATTTCAAGCCCACATTTGATAAAAATCTTCTTTTCAGTGAGAGAAGGATGATATATGCTATTTTAAGAGTAACACTTGAATACATGAAATAAGCTTATTTTTCATGAAATTAAAGGTTATTTTCAATGCAGAAGACAGATTTTAATGTCTTATTTTTGTTTTTTGCAGTTTAAGTTATGTTAGAGCTGCAATGCACAGAATCACTAGTTTAGAGCTTCTGGGAACACTAATTGCTGGGTTAGAGCAAAAAACGAAAATTAATAAATTTAAGGCCCACACATGCTAAAAATCTTCTTCTTCAGTGAGTGAAGCTTAATTAATGAGAGTGAGAGAAGGTTGCTTATTTTTCATGAAATTAAAGGTTATTTGCAATGCAGAAGACAGATTTTAATGTCTTATAGCTTTCTTGCAGTTTCAGTAATGTTAGAGCTGCAATGCACCGAATCACTAGTTTAGAGATTCTAGGAACACTAATTGCTGGGTTATAGCAAAACAAGCAAATTAATAGATTTGAGGCCCACATTTGCTGAAAATCTTCTTTTTCAGTGAGAGAAGGTTGATTAATGCAATTTTAAGAGTAAAACTTGAATACATGAAAGAAGCTTATTGTTCATGAAATTAAAGGCTATCTGCAATGCAGAAGAATTTAATGTTTATAGCTTTTTGCAGTTTAAGTTATGTTAGAGCTGCAATGCACAGAATCACTAGTTTAGAGCTTCTGGGAACACTAATTGCTGGGTTAGAGCAAAAAAAGCAAATTAATAGATTTCAAGCCCACATTTGCTGAAAATCTTCTTTTTCAGTGAGTGAAAGCTTGATTAATGAGAGTGAGAGAAGTTTGCTTATTTTTCATGAAATTAAAGGTCATTTGCAATGCAGAAGACAGATTTTAATGTCTTATAGCTTTCTTGCAGTTTCAGTAATGTTAGAGCTGCAATGCACCGAATCACTAGTTCAGAGATTCTAGGAACACTAATTGCTGGGTTATAGCAAAACAAGCAAATTAATAGATTTGAGGCCCACATTTGCTGAAAATCTTCTTTTTCAGTGAGTGAAGCTTGATTAATGAGAGTGAGAGAAGGTTGCTTATTTTTCATGAAATTAAAGGTTATTTGCAATGCAGAAGACAGATTTTAATGTCTTATAGCTTTCTTGCAGTTTCAGTAATGTTAGAGCTGCAATGCACCAAATCACTAGTTTAGAGATTCTAGGAACACTAATTGCTGGGTTATAGCAAAACAAGCAAATTAATAGATTTGAGGCCCACATTTGCTGAAAATCTTCTTTTTCAGTGAGAGAAGGTTGATTAATGCAATTTTAAGAGTAAAACTTGAATACATGAAAGAAGCTTATTGTACATGAAATTAAAGGCTATCTGCAATGCAGAAGACAGAATTTAATGTTTTATAGCTTTTTTGCAGTTTAAGTTATGTTAGAGCTGCAATGCACAGAATCACTAGTTTAGAGCTTCTGGGAACACTAATTGCTGGGTTAGAGCAAAAAAAGCAAATTAATAGATTTCAAGCCCACATTTGCTGAAAATCTTCTTTTTCAGTGAGTGAAGCTTGATTAATGAGAGTGAGAGAAGTTTGCTTATTTTTCATGAAATTAAAGGTCATTTGCAATGCAGAAGACAGATTTTAATGTCTTATAGCTTTCTTGCAGTTTCAGTAATGTTAGAGCTGCAATGCACCGAATCACTAGTTCAGAGATTCTAGGAACACTAATTGCTGGGTTATAGCAAAACAAGCAAATTAATAGATTTGAGGCCCACATTTGCTGAAAATCTTCTTTTTCAGTGAGTGAAGCTTGATTAATGAGAGTGAGAGAAGGTTGCTTATTTTTCATGAAATTAAAGGTCATTTGCAATGCAGAAGACAGATTTTAATGTCTTATAACTTTCTTGCAGTTTCAGTAATGTTTAGAGCTGCAATGCACCGAATCACTAGTTTAGAGACTCTAGGAACACTAATTTGCTGGGTTATAGCAAAACAAGCAAATTAATAGATTTGAGGCCCACATATGCAAAAAATCTTCTTTTTCAGTGAGAGAAGGATGATAAATGCTATTTTAAGAATAAAACTTGAATACATGAAAGAAGCTTATTGTTCATGAAATTAAAGGCTATCTGCAATGCAGAAGACAGAATTGAATGTTTATAGCTTTTTTGCAGTTTAAGTTATGTTAGATCTGCAATGCAAAGAATCACTAATTTAGAGCTTCTGAGAACACAAATTGCTGGGTTAGAGCAAAAAAAAGCAAATTAATAGATTTCAAGCCCACATTTGATAAAATCTTCTTTTCAGTGAGAGAAGGATGATATATGCTATTTTAAGAGTAACACTTGAATACATGAAATAAGCTTATTTTTCATGAAATTAAAGGTTATTTTCAATGCAGAAGACAGATTTTAATGTCTTATTTTAGTTTTTGCAGTTTAAGTTATGTTAGAGCTGCAATGCACAGAATCACTAGTTTAGAGCTTCTGGGAACACTAATTGCTGGGTTAGAGCAAAAACGAAAATTAATAAATTTAAGGCCCACACATGCTAAAAATCTTCTTCTTCAGTGAAGCTTAATTAATGAGAGTGAGAGAAGGTTGCTTATTTTCATGAAATTAAAGGTTATTTGCAATGCAGAAGACAGATTTTAATGTCTTATAGCTTTCTTGCAGTTTCAGTAATGTTAGAGCTGCAATGCGAATCACTAGTTTAGAGATTCTAGGAACACTAATTGCTGGGTTATAGCAAAACAAGCAAATTAATAGATTTGAGGCCCACATTTGCTGAAAATCTTCTTTTTCAGTGAGAGAAGGTTGATTAATGCAATTTTAAGAGTAAAACTTGAATACATGAAAGAAGCTTATTGTTCAAGAAATTAAAGGCTATCTGCAATGCAGAAGACAGAATTGAATGTTTTATAGCTTTTTTGCAGTTTAAGTTATGTTAGAGCTGCAATGCACAGAATCACTAGTTTAGAGCTTCTGGGAACACTAATTGCTGGGTTAGAGCAAAAAAAGCAAATTAATAGATTTCAAGCCCACATTTGCTGAAAATCTTCTTTTTCAGTGAGTGAAAGCTTGATTAATGAGAGTGAGAGAAGTTTGCTTATTTTTCATGAAATTAAAGGTCATTTGCAATGCAGAAGACAGATTTTAATGTCTTATAGCTTTCTTGCAGTTTCAGTAATGTTAGAGCTGCAATGCACCGAATCACTAGTTCAGAGATTCTAGGAACACTAATTGCTGGGTTATAGCAAAACAAGCAAATTAATAGATTTGAGGCCCACATTTGCTGAAAATCTTCTTTTTCAGTGAGTGAAGCTTGATTAATGAGAGTGAGAGAAGGTTGCTTATTTTTCATGAAATTAAAGGTCATTTGCAATGCAGAAGACAGATTTTAATGTCTTATAGCTTTCTTGCAGTTTCAGTAATGTTAGAGCTGCAATGCACCGAATCACTAGTTCAGAGATTCTAGGAACACTAATTGCTGGGTTATAGCAAAACAAGCAAATTAATAGATTTGAGGCCCACATTTGCTGAAAATCTTCTTTTTCAGTGAGAGAAGGTTGATTAATGCAATTTTAAGTGTAAAACTTGAATACATGAAAGAAGCTTATTGTTCATGAAATTAAAGGCTATCTGCAATGCAGAAGACAGATTTTAATGTTTTATAGCTTTTTTGCAGTTTAAGTTATGTTAGAGCTGCAATGCACAGAATCACTAGTTTAGAGCTTCTAGGAACACTAATTGCTGGGTTAGAGCAAAATAAGCAAATTAATAGATTTCAAGCCCACATTTGATAAAAATCTTCTTTTCAGTGAGAGAAGGATGATATATGCTATTTTAAGAGTAACACTTGAATACATGAAATAAGCTTATTTTTCATGAAATTAAAGGTTATTTTCAATGCAGAAGACAGATTTTAATGTCTTATTTTATTTTTTTGCAGTTTAAGTTATGTTAGAGCCGCAATGCACAGAATCACTAGTTTAGAGCTTCTAGGAACACTAATTGCTGGGTTAGAGCAAAAAAAGCTAATAAATAAATTTAAGGCCCACACATGCTAAAAATCTTCTTTTTCAGTGAGTGAAGCTTAATTAATGAGAGTGAGAGAAGGTTGCTTATTTTTCATGAAATTAAAGGTTATTTGCAATGCAGAAGACAGATTTTAATGTCTTATAGCTTTCTTGCAGTTTCAGTAATGTTAGAGCTGCAATGCACCGAATCACTAGTTTAGAGATTCTAGGAACACTAATTGCTGGGTTATAGCAAAACAAGCAAATTAATAGATTTGAGGCCCACATTTGCTGAAAATCTTCTTTTTCAGTGAGAGAAGGTTGATTAATGCAATTTTAAGAGTAAAACTTGAATACATGAAAGAAGCTTATTGTTCATGAAATTAAAGGCTATCTGCAGTGCAGAAGACAGATTTTAATGTTTTATAGCTTTTTTGCAGTTTAAGTTATGTTAGAGCTGCAATGCACAGAATCACTAGTTTAGAGCTTCTAGGAACACTAATTGCTGGGTTAGAGCAAAATAAGCAAATTAATAGATTTCAAGCCCACATTTGATAAAAATCTTCTTTTCAGTGAGAGAAGGATGATATATGCTATTTTAAGAGTAACACTTGAATACATGAAATAAGCTTATTTTTCATGAAATTAAAGGTTATTTTCAATGCAGAACACAGATTTGAATGTCTTATTTTTGTTTTTTGCAGTTTAAGTTATGTTAGAGCTGCAATGCACCGAATCACTAGTTTAGAGATTCTAGGAACACTAATTGCTGGGTTATAGCAAAACAAGCAAATTAATAGATTTGAGGACCACATTTGCTGAAAATCTTTTTCAGTGAGAGAAGGTTGATTAATGCAATTTTAAGAGTAAAACTTGAATACATGAAAGAAGCTTATTGTTCATGAAATTAAAGGCTATCTGCAATGCAGAAGACAGAATTTAATGTTTTATAGCTTTTTTGCAGTTTAAGTTATGTTAGAGCTGCAATGCACAGAATCACTAGTTTAGAGCTTCTAGGAACACTAATTGCTGGGTTAGAGCAAAATAAGCAAATTAATAGATTTCAAGCCCACATTTGATAAAAATCTTCTTTTCAGTGAGAGAAGGATGATATATGCTATTTTAAGAGTAACACTTGAATACATGAAATAAGCTTATTTTTCATGAAATTAAAGGTTATTTTCAATGCAGAAGACAGATTTTAATGTCTTATTTTTTTTTTTTTGCAGTTTAAGTTATGTTAGAGCCGCAATGCACAGAATCACTAGTTTAGAGCTTCTAGGAACACTAATTGCTGGGTTAGAGCAAAAAAATCAAATTAATAGATTTCAAGCCCACATTTGCTGAAAATCTTCTTTTTCAGTGAGTGAAAGCTTGATTAATGAGAGTGAGAGAAGTTTGCTTATTTTTCATGAAATTAAAGGTCATTTGCAATGCAGAAGACAGATTTTAATGTCTTATAGCTTTCTTGCAGTTTCAGTAATGTTAGAGCTGCAATGCACCGAATCACTAGTTCAGAGATTCTAGGAACACTAATTGCTGGGTTATAGCAAAACAAGCAAATTAATAGATTTGAGGCCCACATTTGCTGAAAATCTTCTTTTTCAGTGAGAGAAGGTTGATTAATGCAATTTTAAGTGTAAAACTTGAATACATGAAATAAGCTTATTGTTCATGAAATTAAAGGCTATTTGCAATGCAGAAGACAGATTTTAATGTTTTATAGCTTTTTTGCAGTTTAAGTTATGTTAGAGCTGCAATGCACAGAATCACTAGTTTAGAGCTTCTGGGAACACTAATTGCTGGGTTAGAGCAAAAAAAGCAAATTAATAGATTTCAAGCCCACATTTGCTGAAAATCTTCTTTTTCAGTGAGTGAAGCTTGATTAATGAGAGTGAGAGAAGGTTGCTTATTTTTCATGAAATTAAAGGTTATTTGCAATGCAGAAGACAGATTTTAATGTCTTATAGCTTTCTTGCAGTTTCAGTAATGTTAGAGCTGCAATGCACCGAATCACTAGTTCAGAGATTCTAGGAACACTAATTGCTGGGTTATAGCAAAACAAGCAAATTAATAGATTTGAGGCCCACATTTGCTGAAAATCTTCTTTTTCAGTGAGAGAAGGTTGATTAATGCAATTTTAAGAGTAAAACTTGAATACATGAAAGAAGCTTATTGTTCATGAAATTAAAGGCTATCTGCAATGCAGAAGACAGATTTTAATGTCTTATAGCTTTCTTGCAGTTTCAGTAATGTTAGAGCTGCAATGCACCGAATCACTAGTTTAGAGATTCTAGGAACACTAATTCCTGGGTTATAGCAAAACAAGCAAATTAATAGATTTGAGTCCCACATTTGCTGAAAATCTTCTTTTTCAGTGAGTGAAGCTTGATTAATGAGAGTGAGAGAAGGTTGCTTATTTTTCATGAAATTAAAGGTTATTTGCAATGCAGAAGACAGATTTTAATGTCTTATAGCTTTCTTGCAGTTTCAGTAATGTTAGAGCTGCAATGCACCAAATCACTAGTTTAGAGATTCTAGGAACACTAATTGCTGGGTTATAGCAAAACAAGCAAATTAATAGATTTGAGGCCCACATTTGCTGAAAATCTTCTTTTTCAGTGAGAGAAGGTTGATTAATGCAATTTTAAGAGTAAAACTTGAATACATGAAAGAAGCTTATTGTTCATGAAATTAAAGGCTATCTGCAATGCAGAAGACAGAATTGAATGTTTTATAGCTTTTTTGCAGTTTAAGTTATGTTAGAGCTGCAATGCACAGAATCACTAGTTTAGAGCTTCTGGGAACACTAATTGCTGGGTTAGAGCAAAAAAAGCAAATTAATAGATTTCAAGCCCACATTTGCTGAAAATCTTCTTTTTCAGTGAGTGAAAGCTTGATTAATGAGAGTGAGAGAAGTTTGCTTATTTTTCATGAAATTAAAGGTCATTTGCAATGCAGAAGACAGATTTTAATGTCTTATAGCTTTCTTGCAGTTTCAGTAATGTTAGAGCTGCAATGCACCGAATCACTAGTTCAGAGATTCTAGGAACACTAATTGCTGGGTTATAGCAAAACAAGCAAATTAATAGATTTGAGGCCCACATTTGCTGAAAATCTTCTTTTTCAGTGAGAGAAGGTTGATTAATGCAATTTTAAGAGTAAAACTTGAATACATGAAAGAAGCTTATTATTCATGAAATTAAAGGCTATTTGCAATGCAGAAGACAGATTTTAATGTTTTATAGCTTTTTTGCAGTTTAAGTTATGTTAGAGCTGCAATGCACAGAATCACTAGTTTAGAGATTCTAGGAACACTAATTGCTGGGTTAGAGCAAAATAAGCAAATTAATAGATTTCAAGCCCACATTTGATAAAATCTTCTTTTCAGTGAGAGAAGGATGATATATGCTATTTTAAGAGTAACACTTGAATACATGAAATAAGCTTATTTTTCATGAAATTAAAGGTTATTTTCAATGCAGAAGACAGATTTTAATGTCTTATTTTTGTTTTTTGCAGTTTAAGTTATGTTAGAGCTGCAATGCACAGAATCACTAGTTTAGAGCTTCTGGGAACTCTAATTGCTGGGTTAGAGCAAAAAACGAAAATTAATAAATTTAAGGCCCACACATGCTAAAAATCTTCTTCTTCAGTGAGTGAAGCTTAATTAATGAGAGTGAGAGAAGGTTGCTTATTTTTCATGAAATTAAAGGTTATTTGCAATGCAGAAGACAGATTTTAATGTTTTATAGCTTTTTTGCAGTTTAAGTTATGTTAGAGCTGCAATGCACAAAATCACTAGTTTAGAGCTTCTAGGAACACTAATTGCTGGTTTAGAGCAAAACAAGCAAATTAATAGATTTGAGGCCCACATTTGCTGAAAATCTTCTTTTTCAGTGAGAGAAGGTTGATTAATGCAATTTTAAGAGTAAAACTTGAATACATGAAAGAAGCTTATTGTTCATGAAATTAAAGGCTATCTGCAATGCAGAAGACAGATTTTAATGTTTTATAGCTTTTTTGCAGTTTAAGTTATGTTAGAGCTGCAATGCACAGAATCACTAGTTTAGAGCTTCTGGGAACACTAATTGCTGGGTTAGAGCAAAAAAAGCAAATTAATAGATTTCAAGCCCACATTTGCTGAAAATCTTCTTTTTCAGTGAGTGAAGCTTGATTAATGAGAGTGAGAGAAGGTTGCTTATTTTTCATGAAATTAAAGGTTATTTGCAATGCAGAAGACAGATTTTAATGTCTTATAGCTTTCTTGCAGTTTCAGTAATGTTAGAGCTGCAATGCACCGAATCACTAGTTCAGAGATTCTAGGAACACTAATTGCTGGGTTATAGCAAAACAAGCAAATTAATAGATTTGAGGCCCACATATGCAAAAAATCTTCTTTTTCAGTGAGAGAAGGATGATAAATGCTATTTTAAGAATAAAACTTGAATACATGAAAGAAGCTTATTGTTCATGAAATTAAAGGCTATCTGCAATGCAGAAGACAGAATTGAATGTTTTATAGCTTTTTTGCAGTTTAAGTTATGTTAGAGCTGCAATGCAAAGAATCACTAGTTTAGAGCTTCTGGGAACACAAATTGCTGGGTTAGAGCAAAAAAAGCAAATTAATAGATTTCAAGCCCACATTTGCTGAAAATCTTCTTTTTCAGTGAGTGAAGCTTGATTAATGAGAGTGAGAGAAGGTTGCTTATTTTTCATGAAATTAAAGGTCATTTGCAATGCAGAAGACAGATTTTAATGTCTTATAGCTTTCTTGCAGTTTCAGTATTGTTAGAGCTGCGATGCACCGAATCACTAGTTCAGAGATTCTAGGAACACCAATTGCTGGGTTATAGCAAAACAAGCAAATTAATAGATTTGAGGCCCACATTTGCTGAAAATCTTCTTTTTCAGTGAGAGAAGGTTGATTGATGCAATTTTAAGAGTAAAACTTGAATACATGAAATAAGCTTATTTTTCATGAAATTAAAGGTTATTTTCAATGCAGAAGACAGATTTTAATGTCTTATTTTTGTTTTTTGCAGTTTAAGTTATGTTAGAGCCGCAATGCACAGAATCACTAGTTTAGAGCTTCTAGGAACACTAATTGCTGGGTTAGAGCAAAAAAAGCTAATAAATCAATTTAAGGCCCACATTTGCTGAAAATCTTCTTTTTCAGTGAGAGAAGGTTGATTAATGCAATTTTAAGAGTAAAACTTGAATACATGAAAGAAGCTTATTGTTCATGAAATTAAAGGCTATTTGCAATGCAGAAGACAGATTTTAATGTTTTATAGCTTTTTTGCAGTTTCAGTAATGTTAGAGCTGCAATGCACCGAATCACTAGTTCAGAGATTCTAGGAACACTAATTGCTGGGTTAGAGCAAAATAAGCAAATTAATAGATTTCAAGCCCACATTTGATAAAAATCTTCTTTTCAGTGAGAGAAGGATGATATATGCTATTTTAAGAGTAACACTTGAATACATGAAATAAGCTTTTTTTTCATGAAATTAAAGGTTATTTTCAATGCAGAAGACAGATTTTAATGTCTTATTTTTGTTTTTTGCAGTTTAAGTTATGTTAGAGCCGCAATGCACAGAATCACTAGTTTAGAGCTTCTAGGAACACTAATTGCTGGGTTAGAGCAAAAAAAGCTAATAAATAAATTTAAGGCCCACACATGCTAAAAAACTTATTTTTCAGTGAGTGAAGCTTAATTAATGAGAGTGAGAGAAGGTTGCTTATTTTTCATGAAATTAAAGGTCATTTGCAATGCAGAAGACAGATTTTAATGTCTTATAGCTTTCTTGCAGTTTCAGTAATGTTAGAGCTGCAATGCACCGAATCACTAGTTCAGAGATTCTAGGAACACTAATTGCTGGGTTATAGCAAAACAAGCAAATTAATAGATTTTGAGGCCCACATTTGCTGAAAATCTTCTTTTTCAGTGAGAGAAGGTTGATTAATGCAATTTTAAGAGTAAAACTTGAATACATGAAAGAAGCTTATTGTTCATGAAATTAAAGGCTATCTGCAATGCAGAAGACAGAATTTAATGTTTTATAGCTTTTTTGCAGTTTAAGTTATGTTAGAGCTGCAATGCACAGAATCACTATTTTAGAGCTTCTAGGAACACTGATGATGTGTTTAATGCGACTAAGCAATTGAAGAGAATGCAATTCCACAGATGCTGAAAAGCTTGCTTCTCAGTGAGAGAGCAATTTTAAGAGCAAATCTCAAGTATATGAAAGATTTATTTTATTTGACGGTACACAGAACATTACCCACAACAACGATCATCATGTCAGAACCGCTTCCCACGTATCGACGAGGACACGAAAGGTTCAGTAGACTGTTTGCTTTAAACGAATGGTTGTTGTCATGGTTTAAAGATCAGAAACTGCTCTTTGTTAATAATTTGAATCTTTTCTAGGAGCGTCCTAGGCTCTTCCGTATTGATGGCCTGCACCCCAGCAGAGTCGGAGCGAAACTCTTGTCGGACAACATCTCCAGGACGCTACGCTCCATCTGACCAGTAAACCAGTTCTCAAATAACTGCTATGATGACTTTTGTTCCACCCACTAAAATGATAGAGGTACTTGCAGTGTCTGTTCCCCGAATAGTGAGGTCAAAATATAAATTTAATGCAGGATCTAGAAAAATCTGATAGTGATTTAACCAGAAAAATGCTAAATAAATGAACAAAAGCTATGTTTAAAGCTTGGGCTACTAAACATTAGGTCACTCACACCCAAAGCAGCTATTGTTATAATTAAATTATCACAGATTATAGTTTTGATGTACTCTGTCTGACTGAAACCAGGCTTAAAACAAATGATTATTTTGGTCTAAATGAATCTACTCCACCAAACTACTGTTATAAGCATGAGCCTCATCAGACTGGTCGTGGTGGCGGCAACAATATATAGTGATATTCTCAATGTTACTCAGAAAACAGGATACAGGTTTAACTCATTCGAAATACTTATGCTTAATGTTACACTGTCAGATATGCAAAATAAATCTGTCCTATCTCTTGCTCTGGCTACTGTGTATATACAGATTTTCTAAAATAATTAGCAGATTTCCTCTCAGACATATTGGTTAATGTTGATAAAGCGCTAATTGTCACAGATTTTAATATTCACGTTGATAATACAAATGATGCGTTAGGACTTGCGTTTTACTGACCTGATATGCCTTGCTTAGTTGGGGACACTTAATTTCCAGCGATATCACGACTTGATTGCACAGATACTATTTAAACTGAACTGAGCTGGACGATGCCATCACTGAATTCAATAATGAAATGCCTTTAACTCAAAAATGTTCCTATTTTGATATTGTGCAATTGCTTTGACAAAATTTGTATTGTTAAAAGCGCTATATAAATAAAGGTGACTTGACTTAATAAACTCTTATGGAGTCAAGCAAAATGTAATCGAAATCACTCATCGTTTTAATCATATGCTAGATTTAATTATATCACATGGAATTGATCTTACTGATATAGATATCGTACCTCAAAGTGATGATGTTACTGACCATTTCCTTGTATCGTGCATGCTACAGATTACAGATTTTAACTATATTGCTCCGCGTTATTGTCCAGGCAGAACTTTTGTTCCAGCCACTAAAGACAGATTCACCAATAAACTGCCGGATTTATCTCAGCTGCTCTGTGTACCCATAAATACAAATGAACTAAACAAAATAACTAGCAACATGGGAACTATCTTCTCTAATACGTTAGAAACTGTTGCCCCCATCAAATTAAAAAAGGTTAGAGAAAAACTTGCTGCACTGTGGTACAACAGTTAAACCCATTCTCTCAAGAAAGAAACTCGTAATCTTGAGCGCAAATGGAGAAAAACTAACTTGGAAGTCTTTAGAAATGCGTAGAAAAACAGTATGTCCAGATATAGACAGGCTCTAAAAGCTGCCAGGACCGAGCATATCCGCAAACTCATAGATAATAACCAAACAAACCAAAGTTTTTATTTAGCACAGTGGCTAGATTAACAAATAAACAGATGTCACCCGATCTAAATATTCCCTCACAGTTTAATAGTAATGACTTTATGAATTTCTTCACTGATAAAATAGATAACATCAGAAATACAATAACAAATGTAGATTCTACAGAGTCTAGTACTTCAGCTTCATTCATCGCACCCAAAGAAAAACTGCATTGCTTTACAAATATAGGACAGGATGAGCTAAATAAACTTATCCCTGCATCTAAAACAACAACATGTTTATTAGATCCTGTACCCACTAAATGACTGAAAGAGTTGTTACCTGTAGCAGAAGAACCGCTTCTCAATATTATTAACTCCTCGTTATCTTTAGGTCACGTTCAAAAACCATTTAAGCTGGCGGTTATTAAGCCTCATATTAAGAAACCAAAACTAGATCCTTGTGAACTTGTAAATTACAGACCCATTTCAAATCTTCCGTTTAGAAAAAAACATTTAGAAAAAATTGTGTCTGCTCAATTGTGCTTCTTCTTGCAACAAATGATATCTATGAAGAATTACAGTCAGGATTTAGGCCCCGCCATAGCACAGAAACTGCACTTGTTAAAATTACAAATGACTTGCTTCTTGCATCAGACCAAGGCTGCATCTCATTGCTAGTTTTACTTGATCTTAGTGCTGCGTTCGACACTATAGATCATGACATACTCATAGAGCAATTACAAAACTAGACGGATGTCCTGCTACTTCCTCTACAGTCAAAAATCTGGGTGTTATATTAGACAGCAACTTTTTCTCTTTTGAAAATCATATTTCTCATGTTACAAAAACAGCATTCTTCCATCTTAGAAACATTGCCAAGCTACGGAACATGTTAAGTGTTTCTGATGCAGAAAAGTTAGTTCATATATTCATGACCTCTAGACTGGACTATTGTAATGCACTGCTAGGTGGTTGTCCTGCATCTTCAATAAACAAGCTACAGATAGTACAAAATACTGCGGCTAGAGTCCTTACCAGGTCAAGAAAATATGATCATATTACTCCAATTTTACGGTCTCTGCACTGGCTACCTATTACATTTACATTTACATTTAGTCATTTAGCAGACGCTTTTATCCAAAGCGACTTACAATTGGGGAGTACATAAAGTGATTAATCTTATTAAGTTCCGTATCAGCTACGAAATATTATTACTTGCCTATAAGCCCCTAAATGATTTAGCTCCTGCGTACCTCACTAATCTTCTATCACGCTACAATCCAACCCAAACAATCCAAGGTCCAAAACTCTGGACTCTTGGTAGTACCTAGGATTGCAAAGTCCCTAAAGGAGGTAGAACTTTTTCATATTTGGCTCCCAAACTCTGGAATAGCCTTCCTGATAACATTCGGGGTTCAGACACACTCTCTCTATTTAAACCTAGATTAAAGACATCGATTTAGCCAAGAATTCATACATGTAAAGAATGTCCACTGAAGGGGAGCGTAGTGATGAACCCAAGTGCAGTTTATTTACAACGTGATATCCTAACATCCAAACAGACTCCAAAGACAGACTTGACACAGCATGAACGGACTAGACTCACCAACAGCAGGTAACAACATTAATACACGACCAGGAACAAGACAAAGACATGGCTACTTATAGCAAACAGAGTGGGTCACATGACACAGGGGTGGATCTAGGGGTGGGGCCATAGGGGCACCGGCCCCAGTTGAAATCTGATTGGCCCCTGAAGTGCCCCTGTCCTGTCAGCCATCGCTGATTTACATCAAGCTCTCTATTGGCTGTGTCGGTTCGTCGTTTGAAAATCAACCTGCTCAACGGTTTCTGTCTACAACTGCTAGTGCTGTGTTTTCAGTCACGGCTTCGCCCCTTTACGGAAGTACCTATTCAAAACTTTAAAGTAAAAAGCATATTATAGTTGATGTCATTTAAGTTCTCTTTCTCTAATGTTAGAAAGCTAATCAGCTCAGGACTCGACGAGTGCCCGATAGCCAGCGTGAAAGCCACTCGGGACCAGAGCTGCCAACTCTCACACTTTCGCCGTGTGACACACGATTTTGCCTGTTTTCACTCGCACTCACGCCACATATCCAATTACTCACGCAAAAACACGATCTTGGGCCAAGTTCGTTCCTTTTCAAACTCCTAATTGGCGCTGATGGCGTCTATGGCTGGCTGCACCCCGAAGTTAGCAACAGAAGAAGAGATACCCCGAAAGACAACGAGAGAAACTACCACCTCGAGAAGTCTGATGATGAATCTGAGCTGAGACTATGTAACAATGAAATTTCGTCCAATTGAGTACTCACTCTCATAAACTTTAAATCTTGAAAATAAATTATTTGTTTGTGTTTGTGCGTGTGTCTGTGAACATGATTTAGTGTGGTGAATGTAAACTTAGCTGTCATAACAGGCAGCAGGAGAGCACCCTTTTAACTTTGTGGTATACAGCATGCTCAAAACATCAGTTCATAGCATTTTTTATTTACTCACATGCCATTTATCTTTTTATTAACAGGCCAAAGAAAAGGACTCACTGTGGATTTAGACTTTTTTCTGTAGGACTAAAACAGCACTTCGAACAGGTAAGATGTATTCCAAAGAATTTAACATAAATACAGGAAATTTGTGCAATAGAAGTAGGTATGTTTTTGTAACTGAGAGTAGAGTTATTAAACCAACATGACCATAAATTATTTAAGGTTTCAAAGATGTCCCGTAAGAGACCTTTGCCAGGACAAAAGCGAAACCTTTTATTTTATTTAAACATCCAACCAAGTGAGAAAAGACAGATGGATTAACCTACAGTATACTTACAGTATTAATCAATCAAAAATCAAGGTATGTTTTTCCATTGTGTTCTTGGTGCATTTTCCATAGGTGACAGGAGCCAAAGAATTCGAGAGGCTTGCTGCCATCGCCAAACTGGTCCTGGTGTTGCCCCATGCAAACGCAGATGCTGAGAGGGTGTTTTCAGTTGTGGGACTGAACAAAACCAAGAGAAGAAACAGCCTAGCATTGGATGGCACCTTGTCATCAATAATGACCATAAAGATGGCCAATCTGGAGCCCTGCTTCAAATGGGAGCCCCCCTCAGATACCATCAAGACCTCCAAGAAGGCCACAGGCCAGTATAACCATGCCCACAGATCATATACAAGGACTTTACCCAGCTTCTGATCTGCATCTGATACTGATTATGCCTCATTTTTGTTATTTTGTAATGCAGTCATCTGTATTATTGCTTGAAAAAGGTGTACTGTTTAAGCACTTTATTTGTTGCACTTTATTTGTTTCTGATGGACCATGTAGTGGGAGGCTTTGAATGAAGAATAATGTCCCTCCCTAACTAATCTTGTGTCGTTTTTGGCTGAATATTAATCATCAAGTGCCCTTAAGAATACAAATATTCACAACATAGGCTAGGTTTCAGTTAAGAATTAGTTTAATACCATTCTAATCAAAATATCAATCAAACTACCTAGGTCAAATCTTAAACACTGGTCTATGAATAAAGCTTTATTGTGGTACATAGGCAGTCATTTAGGCACAACAATAGTTTTCTGGTTGAATGTTCAGTTCAAGTCTAGAAGGCCCTACAAATCATTATGCCGAACATTATGCACATCTTTATCAGACCACCCAAAAATCCACTAGAATGCAGGAAGTCAAATCTACTTAATCCAAAATTTCCTGGGGGTGGACCTTCATCTATGTGCTTCACAGAATGTAACCAATATTGTCCATCTCCAGTTAAAGCCCCTATCAACGGCTTTGGGCCTCCCCACAAACCACCAGAATGCAGGGTACAACATCAAATTAATTCCAATTCTCTGATATCTGTGCCACCAACTTGTGAGGCTGCATGTGCGGCATAACTTTGATCACCCCTGACAAAATCTCACTCCAAGGTTTTGTGAAAAGTTGGCAGGTATGCTCGGGATAGTCGACGGATTTTTACCTAAGCTTTTGATTTGTTTGCAGCTAAGTTAGATTTAATATAGGATTCACATATTAGTTAACACAGTTGCACAGTTCAGGGTCAGGAAATGTCTACGGATAATGGTGTCTGACATCCCTATTCGGTCATACCAAACAGCCAGACATTAATTGTTGTAAATAAATGTAATGCAAAGTGTACAGGTGCACGTGCGTGACTTAACACGTCATTAAAACGCATGCGCATACTTAACAACAGAATACTCTAATAAAATGTAAAAGTATGAAAGCTAAGGTGGAAAATAAGAAGGGAAAAAAACTGTAAAATGTAACAGCACATAGCCATGATTTTAACCATGTTTCATCTGAGGTAAAATTATACGGAATTACAGAGTTTATTCTGTAATATCCGTGTAGTATTTTATTTACAATTTATTAGCATTCTGTTGCACTTTACTTCACCGTGTATATTGTAATATTACACTTTAATGGCACCTTATATATCTCTAACTGTGATAGTCAACACTACAAAAGATAGAGAGTAATCATCAGCTCTAATGGCGCAGATGGTAAAAGTGACGCGATCGACCCGTGTTCGAATCTGCCTTTTGGCGAAGTATTTTCTTCCTTTTCATAATTTCAAATCACATCAGAAAAGCATTTATTTTCATTAAAACAATGATGGGTGAGAAATAAAAAAGTATGACAGCATTTCAGTGCCACGTAACAAAATAATCTAAAAAAATTGCATTATACTCGGCCCCCCTCTGTAAATTGTGGCCCCACTGTGGCCCCTGCCTTTAAAAAATCCTAGATCCGCCACTGACATGACATGAACAAACCAATCAGAACATGACACATTGAACAAGGGAACCAATAACATGAAGACATGAGGGAAAGGGGAGCAAGACACAAACGAGAACCATGAATAACTTCAAAATAAAAGACATGTAAAACAAGAACATGAAACAGAACCCAAAACAGACCTTACAATATAATGCATCTCATAATCTTGTACTGCAATTATATCTGATCAAGCGCACATTATTATGCGTAAGCTTGGGTTGAACAATTATTTTTTGCTTGGATAGAACAACAGCTACGCTAATTATGTCTCTATTTGTTTCTCTAATTAACATCCCGTGGTAACTAGGAAATACACAAGCTTCAGTCTGGATCCAACCCTTAAATGATCTGAGATGACCGAACACCTGAGAAGAGACGATGCCAACCCCTCAGAGGACCTCAGAGGAAGCAACCCTCAGACAATATACAGAATTAACCAAATTTGGCCATAAGTTAAATATAAGTTTCTACAATATATATATATATATATTGTGACGGGTGTCCCGAGCGCTCATCACCGTCACCCTGGAAACCAACGAGGATCACCTGCACATCCTCTTCACGGGCTGGCCGGGCGCACCTGAGGCTCGTCACGGCAGGGCTTGATAAGCCGCCGCAACACACACGCTGGGGAGACATGTCTCCAGAAGACTCCATGCTAATTCTTGATCTGCATTTATTCCAGAAAGCAGCGTTTGACTGGCCAGCCCTCGCACACGAGCACGGCATGGAGGACAGCCACTGGAAAGCACGAGCACCGATCTTCCGGGGAGCACAGAGCACCAACCCACGACACAGAGACAAGTCTGCACCCCAGAAAAACCTTCAATAAACTCACCCTCCGGGGCATTTACCGACTTCCCCTTGTCGTGTGATTCTTCACCCGTAACAATATCTATTGTAGAAACTTAATTTCCTATAAAGCTGCTTTGCAACGATTGTATCGTAAAAAGCGCTATACAAATAATCTTGAATTGAACTGAATTTTTTTAGCAGTTCTGTGATAGCTGAATGTGATTCAATAAACCAAAGAGAGACCCCTTCATGATGTTCATTCAAATGATTTATGAGCAGAAAGTGTAAGCTCATCTGCTATTTAAAAGTTTGATTCACCAATTCACAAATATTTGCTATGAAACAAGTCAAGTCACTATTATTTGTATAGTGCTTTTTACAATGCAAATTGTGTCAAAGCAGCTTTACATCAGCTTGATATAACGCTGGGTGGCTTTACATCAGCTTTACGGTATTTAGATGGGGAAATAGTGTCATTCTCCTCAGGCCAGACAAAATCAGCTGTTTAAATCTAGGCTACAGCAGAGTCAGATTATGTAAAGGACTGGTTCCTGTGGTCTAGGAGACGGAGTCTTCACTGGGAATCAGTCTCTGGGGCTCATCTAGTTGTTCTGGTCTCCGTTGTCATTCAGTGCTGAACAGATCATCTCTAGGTCCTGATCCACCATCTGATCTGGTTACGGACTGGATCCTCGTGGCTGGAGTGACCATCTGATCTGGATACAGTCTGGATCGGGTGGCTACGGTTACCTCGGAATAAGAATGAAACAGACTAATATTAGCGTAGATGTCAGTCTTCTAACGATGTAACAAGTACATTGTGTTTTATGGAAAGTGTTCCCGGTTTCCGGTTGACAATGCAGCCTAACAATCCTTTAACGGATTTGAATTATAAAAATACGATAGTGTATTAAGTGTACACCAGGTTAAGGAGATGAATCTTTAATCTAGATTTATACTGACAGATTGTGTCTGCTTCCCGAACTGTGTTAGGCAGATTTTTCCAAAGTTTGGGCGCTAAATAGGAAAAAAATCTCCCACAGTTGATTTTGATATTTACATAATAGGTATTATCAAATGGCCAGAGTTTTGAGATCGAAGCGGACATGAAGGACTATAGTGTGATAAGAGCTCACTCAAATACTGAGGTGCCAAACCATTCAGGGCCTTATAGGTAATTAACAAGATCTTAAAATGTATACAATGTTTAATTGGGAGCCAGTGCAGTGTTGACCGAGTCGGGCTAATGTGGTCATACTTCCTGGTTCTTTAGTTGAGGGGCCACACACATGATTAAATCATGAGAAGTTAATGATGACTAGTGTATTTGGATGTCAATTTGGATGTATATTATTGTCACGTTAGCTACTAACATCAGTTACGTCGATTCCATTCAAGTAGTGGGCAGATCGCCGAAATGAGGGAGACCTCCCTGATATTAGGTGCTGTTTTTAAATTCAGTGCACATGGCCCAGAATTCCTAGCAACAGCCCTGCCTCATGGGTAAAGTGTCCATCATAGGCACACTTCAAAATCTAGCCGGAAGTAGTAGATCATCCGGGTACTTTTATGAGTACTGTGAATTCAGACATACTTCTTTTGTCACATACTATTTTTCAGCATTAGCATTGTGGTGCTCTCATAAACACAGCAGAGACTGATACGGAAGCGGAAAAATTGTTGAATGAAGATTTTTTTTTTTCTTTGCACACAAAAGGTATTCTTGCAGCTTCACAAAATTATGGTTGAACCACTGATGTCACATGGACTATTTTAATTATGTCCTTACTAACTTTCTGGGCCTTGAACATGGTGGCATTGTTGTCTACAGAGGATCAGAAAGCTCTCCGATTTCATTAAAAAAATATCTTACGGGTTTGGAACGACATGAGGGTGAGTAGTTAATGACAGAATGTATATTTTTGGGAGAACCATCCCTTTAAAGTTGCAGATTGCTTTTATTAAGCAAAGTAGCATTGATGTAACTTCATTTATTTTTACGTAAGTTAATTGCACTTTTGCCAACTTATTAGGGCCTATAGGGTTAGTATGTTAGGTTTAACAACAAATGTTTGTACTTCTCGTGAACGTTTGGAATACAGACCTCAGGCTGTCTCTTTTTTTAAAGAAGACAATCAGCAGAAATGTAGTGAAAGCATTTTATAAATGAAAATGTGAATTTGTAGAATTTTGGGTTTACTGTGAAGAAAAAATTTACTGTATTTTCTTATTTTATATAAAACAACTATATTACAAAATGTTTTGGAATCTAAAGTTGCTATACAATTAAAGCCATATGTCTAAATAAATTGTTCCAAATTTAAAATTGATGTCACATCAGTTGAGGTTCCTGTGAGGTTTTGTGTATGTGCTGTACCAAACATAGCCACTGGGCGACACTCAAACTCCACAGAATTTTTGGATGCATTTTCCTGTCACAATATTACTTCTATCCCAAAATAACCACCAAAGTTTGTAATATGACACTTGAAAGCGTTTGGACACATTTCCATGGCAATGCAATGTCCAATTTCAAAACAGGTTTCCATGGGGGTCTTTTTAGATAGACAGATCGATATTGATATATAGATATTTTTTCACGACACAATATAGAGACTCCACATCAGCATATTGATAAATAGATATCAATATATATATAGTATATTGATAGTATAGTATATATACAGTATATTGATATATAGATATCACATCAGATATTGATATATAGATTTTTTCACGACACAATAGAGACTCCACATCAGTATAGAATTTAATAAAATGTATAAGCTAGTTCATGCACAGCTTTCTAATTGTCTCACAGACAGATATATACAAATATGATTAGAATTACAACACCTATAAACCAGTCACTGACAGACTAAAATAAAAAACATTAGGCAGTTTTAAATACGTATACAATTTGTTTAAAATAACTGCCTGCCGGTGTTAAAACCATATAACAGTTTGTGGGGGCATATTTTTAAAACAACAACGACTAGGGTTTTGGACAAAATCACTGAGATGAAGTAGAGATTAATTCTGAACCAATACTAAATTAACAATAAACCTTATACACTAAAATATTTATGGGAACCAAGAACCGCATCTGTTACAGAGGTTCAAACTAATTCTATAAAGAATAATTTTGACATTGCTGATGATTAAGGTTGATGTCAGTTTGTATGTTCATTTGCAAGAAGTGAATATTCTCTTGAATATAATCTACATACTTGCCATTGGACATCTATTCAACAGCCGTCACTTTACACTAAAGTATGTAACAATGGTAAAAGCTACTGAAACTTTTTTTTTTACTTGTTTCATAAGAAATTGGTGAAATTCACTTAAAATCAAACATGTTTAGAGATGCTCCTGTTGCATAAATTTGTAGGTTTTCAAATATATGAGGTACATTTTGGACAGATCTTAGGCAGAATGCACAGTTGCACGTGATTCCAAACAAAAATCCTATTGAAATTGAATTAGAGCATGCAAATACTTCTGGTGTTTTGTGGTTTATGTTATAATAGTGCATTGGGACATAAAAAGCAATGTGGCTAACCAATACTGTAGTCTGGGAGTACAGTCTGGGGAGATTGGTGTTCATATAAATAAGTGCATGTCAATAATACTTTTCTTACAATTAGGACAAGATGAGACATTTTGTAGTTTTGAAATGAAAACAAAATTAGAAACTTGCTTAGAAACTAGGACGATCTGTGCACCGTCTGCAAACAAAAAGCAAATTAGTAATCTAATTTCATTAAACCATCATGATTGTGGATATATTACATCTGAAAATGACACCTTTTGTACATTGCAGCAGCAGTCAGATGCTATAAAGATACATATCAAATATTTCCTATATTTAATAACAGATGATTTTTGAAACCAAGCAAATCAGATTATCTACATTTGTATGAACTATAGAGTTAGACTCAATTAAATAAATACATGAGCTTGAAGGGAAAACATGATATTGAGGAGGAGGCTGATTGTCATGATGGCAGAAGTGACGGTACAAAGTACATGACCTGTGGGACACAGCAAATTAGCATTTTACTCAATAACTGCTTTATCAATAAGAAAAATGAATGAGTAGCTATTCAGAGATTCAGAAGTAAGCTGTCTTGATGTTAACTGTTAATTTCAACCAAGAATCGCATCTTCCACTGGAAAAGACCATAGTTGTAGTATCCTCGTAAGTAAAAAAAAAACTATTGGGGGGTTTGAAAAGTTTGTCTTGTATTGTTTCCATTGGAATCATCATGAAGTGCTCAAGTGTTTTTAAATTAAGGTTTAAAAAAGAAAGGCCTTTATTTAATTTTCCAGGCAAATGTCCTGCCATTGGAACTAGTCCCATAATGTATCTCTCTGTAAACTACAACAGAATATTTCTAGGGTAATACTGAAAGGCTTTCACCGTTGCAGTTCCTCTTGAGGTAGAGCTTGTTGGTCGGTTCAATATAATGTGATATATTTGAGTCACCGTGAGGGCAAGGGATGATGGGACTTCAGTTTCAAAGTCATAATGAAATGACAGTCAGAGTGCGATCAGACAGAGGGACTTGTGATTTGGCTGTTGTAGTCTGCAGTCTCCATTTTAAGGATATATGGGATGATACTGTCGATCGGTACATTACCGATAAGGCCAGTAAAAAACAGCTCCTCAGTTATATTGGAATTCATCAAACGCAACGCTGGTAAACGCAACAGGATTCGGGCCAACCTGCAATATCAATGAGCAATTACTGAACAGACATTAGAAAATCAGCCAATTAACACCTAAATGAAATATAACCACAGTTCTGTGAACAGCAAATAAGGCGTTTTCAATAACCAAAGGAAAAACTAATATACTTGGGGCCAGCAGTGAAGTTTAAAGTTTTGTTATACTTTATCTGAAACTATACAACTTTCATCTTTGTGGGTGAGTTTTGCTTTATAGAAATAATACTTTACAAACACTTGTGTCCAAGGAGGTCAGAATGCCTGCAGCAAGTTATTCATCTCAACAGTACTTTCTTGGATGTTATTATGGCCATAGATGCTTAGTTGCTTCCGTTTGCATTCTAAATTCCCACTAGAAGGACATTGCAAACATGTTTTTCCTTAAAACTGTTGTGTAAAAATTATTTGAGTTAACTGACAGCATGCCACAAATGCTGTTGGTCGAGACTATGATGTATTTCACCCAGAGGGGAACAGACCTGTATGTATCATCGGGATAAGTCTTTTGGACATAGTCCTGGAGCTCCATCTGCGCCTTTCCTGGAACTTTTCAATTTGGCTACAGCTGCTCAAACCTGGATGATCTTGTGAATTAATGAATCAGCTGTGAGTTTATATCTGTTATACAACAACTTTTCCAATCACTCAAATGCAAAATTCTTTGAGGAACTGAATGTTTGTGTACCTGGACTGAACAGGACAATGGCTTTTAAGTAGGCATATTCATATCCATCTGTCTGCAGTTTTGCCATGCTGTTGCAGAACTCCTGCAGCTTCCATATGTGCTCCAAGACTAGTTTAATGCGTTCACTCGATAGCTTGTCTACTGAGAGGAGATCAGTTGTTAGTTCATTAAAGACTTATGACAATATTTACCTCAATTTACATAAGTTACACCAACATATTAACAGAGGTACAGTGCTCAGCGTAAATGAGTACACCCCCTTTGAAAAGTACAATTTTAAACTATATCTCAATGTATTTAAAAAAATATCTCAACACAAAAACCATTTCCAAAATGTTGACAAGACTAAGTTTAATATAACATCTGTTTAACTTATAACATGAAAGTAAGGTTAATAATATAACTTAGATTACACATTTTTCAGTTTTACTCAAATTAGGGTGATGCAAAAATGAGTACACCCCACAACAAAAACTACTAAATCTAGTACTTTGTATGGCCTCCATGATTTTTAATGACAGCACCAAGTCTTCTAGGCATGGAATGAACAAGTTGGCGACATTTTGCCAGATCTATCTTTTTCCATTCTTCAAGAATGACCTCTTTTAGTGATTGGATGCTGGATGGAGAGTGATGCTCAACTGGTCTCTTCAGAATTCCCCATAGGTGTTCAATTGGGTTCAGATCAGGAGACATACTTGGCCACTGAATCACTTTCACCCTGTTCTTCTTCAAAAATCCAACAGTGGCCTTAGATGTGTGTTTAGGATCATTGTCATGTTGGAAAAGTGCACAACGACCAAGGGCACGGAGTGATGGTAGCATCTTCTCTTTCAGTATAGAGCAGTACATTTGTGAATTCATGATGCCATCAATGAAATGCAGCTCCCTGACACCAGCAGCACTCATGCAGCCCCACATAAGGACACTGCCACCACCATATTTCACTGTAGGCACCATGCATTTTTCTTTGTATTCCTCACCTTTGCGACGCCATACAGTTTTGAAGCCATCAGTTCCAAAAACATTTATCTTGGTCTCATCTCCAGAGTATAGAGTCCCAGTAGTCTTCATCTTTGTCAGCATGGGCCCTGGCAAACTCTAGGCGGCTTTTTGTGCCTGGGTTTAGGAGGCTTCTTTCGTGGGCGGCACCCATGCATGCCATTCCTCTGCAGTGTCAGACAGGTCACGGGAAATAGTCACCCCAGTTTGGCTTTCTACTTCTATAGATAACTGCAGTGAACTTGCATGTCGATTTTCTTCAACCCTTCTCATCAGAAGACGCTCCTGACGAGGTGTTAACTTCCATGGACGACCTGGACGTCTCTGTGAGATGGTTGCAGTTCCATCTTTTTTAAATGTTTGTACCACTTTTGCTACAGTATTCTGACTGATAAGTAAAGCTTTGCTGATCTTCTTGTAGCCTTAACCTTTCTTGTGTAAAGAAATTATTTTCTTTCTCAGGTCTTGTGACATTTCTCTTCCATGTGGTGCCATTGCTGACAGCATGAAATGGGAAGGGGTTTTCTTTAAGTAACACCCTTTTATAGTCAACTGTCACCTGTGTAATGAATGATTAGACTCAACTGTGGTTGAATTCTTGTTAAATTAGACATTTGTAGTCTAAAATTTAGCTTTGCTCCAGAGACTTTCAGTGGGGTGTACTCATTTTTGCATCACCCTAATTTGAGTAAAACTGAAAATGTTGTTCTCTAAGCAGGTGGAAAGAGTACAAAAATATTCTACTCAAGTAAAAGTACCATTACATTACTGAAATTTTACTTAAGTACAAGTAAAAGTACCAGTCTAAAAATATACTCAAGTAAAAGTAAAAAGTAGCTCATTTAAAATTTACTCCGAGTAAAAATTACTTAGTTACATTTTAACAGTGGAAGGGAGGAAAAAATGGGATAGACCAAAGGTGTCAAACTCAGTTCCCGGAGGGCCACAGCCCTACACAGTGTAGATATTACCCTAATTAAACACATCTGATACAGCTAAACTAATCATTTAGGCTTATTTGAAAACTGCATGGTGTGTGTTGGAGCAGGACTAAACTCTGCAGGGCTGCGGCCCTCCAGGAACTGAGTTTGACACCACTGGGATATGGGCTTATAAATCTCAAACTAGTTGTTTTTAATTAAAGGAATCAGTTAATTAGAATAATAAGACATTTGGGCTGTTACCAGGGAAATTAAATCAGTATCAACAAAATTAATCTTTGCAATGCAGAGGAAACAGAAGCTTCATCTGAAGTGGTATAGATGTATTACACACTGACATGAATGCATTTAGCCTGCAGTTACAAATGCACAAATAATGTTTTGATAAATAAGACATAAAATGTGACCCTGAACCACAAAACCATAAGGGTCCATTTTCCTAAATTGCGATTTATACATCATCTGAAAGCTGAATAAATAATATTTCCATTGATGTATGTTATGATAGGACAATATTTGAAAATCTGGAATCTGAGGGTGCAAAAAATAAAATTGAGAAAATCTCCTTTAAAGTTGTTCAAATTAAGCTCTTAGTTTTTATATATTTACAGTAGGAAATTTACTAAATATACTAATGGAACATGATCTTTACTTAATATGCTAATGATTTTTGGCATAAAAGAAAAATGTATAATTTTAACCCATACAATGTATTGTTGGCTATTGCTATAAATATACCCCAGCGACTTAAAACTTGTTTTGAGCTCCAGGCCAGGGTCACAAATGTTAAATAGTCATTTGAAATAAAAAAATAAATAAATCAAAAGATACTTTAAATGTTAAATTAAAACCACCAGTAGGTGTCAGCAAGTCACTGATAAGAGAGTCATTGCGATTGAACAGAATCATTTAAACTGTAAATTCATTCAGGAACGAAACACCGTCATTGCTCAGAGTCAGAGACGCAAAACTGTGTATGGTGGCTGTGTTTGGAATTATTTTTGTTGTCGAAATCGAGCAAAAACAGGCAATATGGTGTCTAAAACGTAAGTCTCTTAATTAACTTCTTGTTTTTTGAACTGTTGTAAAACGAAAAACTACAGGCCTATGTAATCATGGTCAAAAAAACGGCACTCTTCGTGTGATGTTGACTTACTATATTAAATTATATAAATATATACATTTTCTGCTTCTATATCTTCAATTTTGTGATCATTCTAAATGCATTTTAACAGACTGAATCACGCAGTGAAAGAAAGCACTCCAAATGCACGTACTAGATTTCACGGCACACTGTTTAGAGTGATTTGGTTGGTTTTTGGCAAAATACTGATAATGCCAAATCGCACATCGTTAAAACAGCAATTACTATATTATCGCAGACGATATTGCACACCCTGCACCACTGTCTTTTTGGCTCATTTGTGCAAAACCTTTTGTTAAACTGTTAAAGCTTCATTTTAACCACCAATGCAACGATGCAAGTATTTACCTTACATTACCTCTACATGCTTGCAAAGGGCGATGTCGAGATTTTATAAGCTGCTAGTTCGGTCTCCCGAGGCAAACACAGCTTACACTGCATAATAGAGCATGGATATGGCCAGGGGTTCACTTAATTTCCTTCAAGTTCAACTTCAGCCGAATACGACAGGGTTTGGTTTTCAGCTGGGTCTGCACCACTAACGCCTGTCTTGTCCGTCTGCATCTTTCTTGAGATTTTTAGCGCCAGTTTCTTCTTCTGCCCATTATTTACTGCAGTTGTTTCCACGGAGCGGTTTTTTTTTACTCAGTAATTAATGTGTTTTAAAATGTAGCGAAGTACAATACTTCACACAAAATATAGTTAAGTAAAAGTAAAATTACAGATTAAAAGAATTACTTAAAAAAGTACAAGTACACAAAAAAGCTACTCGATTACAGTAACGCGAGTAAATGTAATTCGTTACTTTCCACCTGTCTCTAAGTTATATTATTAACCTTATTTCATGTTACAAGTTAAACAGATGTTATATAAAACTTAGCCTTGTCAACATTTTGGAAAATGTTTTTGTGTTCGAGATATTGTTTAAAATGTTACTTTTCAAAGGGGGTGTACTCATTTACGCCGAGCACTGTAACTTGTTCTAGCAATGCTTCCAACATCAACAATTTTTTATACGTTTTCATCATTAAAAAAATAATTAATAATCTTTATAAAACATTCCTTAAATTAAGCAGTTTGAAGGTTCCTTTCTGGTGCCTCACCAGTAAATTATCCATTTAAAGCCATTTTTATTATGACAACACTGTGCCATATTTGTGTACAAATATTGTCTTTATGACAATGCCTTTATGTGCCGATTGAAACTGCATGGCAACATTTACCGTTTCAACCACAACAGGTGTAGTGCTTTTTAATTTCTTGAAAGTTTTGTGGGGCATCATTTCAGTAAATTCATGGTGCATGATTCCACATTACTCTAATTGCACTGAAAAAAGGGAAAGTACAGACTTTTAAGTTAACTTAACACATAATACAAAATTAGTCGGTTCTAAACTTTATTTATTTGCTTTTGAATTAAATGTAATTCTAAATGTGCAACCTACCAGATTAAATTGTGTAAGGCAAATGTTTATGTTCAACAGCACTTGAAAATGATTTCTGCTGTTGACATTACTGAAACAAACAATTAAATACAGCATTTTGGTTGGAATATGACTGAAAAAGCTATGATGTGCAGACCTCTACTTAAGCTTTTCTACCACCATCTGTGGTTAAAACACAGAACTGCGTGCCATTTCCATAGCTGTGCTTTTACAACAACTGTGTTTCAGTACTGCTCTTCTTTCTGCAAGTATGGTTTGAGGAATCATCATGGTTATTGGTGGATCTGTCATGCTTCACCAAAACCCACTGAAAGTGCTAGGAAACACTTCCAACAAAGCATGATGAAGAAGAAGAAGAACATATGAGTAAGGTTTATATCTGCCACTCTGTTGTTCAGATCTTGCTTTGGCACAGGCTTTGTCATTTTTTTGGGAACTGATTTATTGTATAATATCTAGTCTCCAGCACAAAGTACACTTTGTGGATGTCAGACTTGATGTTTAACTGTACCATACCGTCCTGGATACTGGACTGCAGATGATTGACGATGGCAGCGAGGATGGTGGACAGACTCATGATCTGAGTGCACTGTGCCAGCCCCAGAATAAACAACTCATTCCAGCATGCTCGCACCAGAGCTGTGTTACATTCCTGCCTACACATACAGAGACAGAAACTGACAAATTCTAGAGTAGGTAACATGCATAAGTACAGAGAGAAACCCCACAATAGGAATCTCACCCAAGAGCAAGGAACGCTGGAATAGAGCGCGCCCAGTGCATGGAGAGGAAGAGCAGGCGTGATGCAGACTCACAGATATAATGCACATTCAGATACTCTGGCATTGGGCTTGGCATCGTCAACTAAAGAGAGAAAATAATCAGACACTTAAGACTCTCTTCTATTATCTAGAATAGTAAAACACAAAAATAACTGTATTTTTACTTTTAAAAATCTTACATTTTGTCTAATTACTATCAACAGCTGCCATAAAGGAACTTTATATAAAGTATCTCACAGAAGTGAGTACACACCTCACATTTTTGTAAATATTTTATTATATCTTTTCATGTGACAAAACTGAAGAAATGACACTTTGCTACAATGTAAAGTAGTGAGTGTATAGCTTGAATCACAGTGTAAATTTGCTGTCCCCTCAAAATAACTCAACACACTGCCATTCATGTCTAAACCGCAGGCCACAAAAGTGAGTACACCACTAAATGAAAATGTACAAATTGGGCCCAATAAGCCATTTTCTCTCATCGGTGTCATGTGACTCGTTAGTGTTACACGGTCTCAGGTGTGAATGGGGAGCAGGTATGTTCAATCTGGTGTTATTGCTCTTACTTTCTCATACTGGTCACTGGAAGTTCAACATGGCACCTCATGACAAAGAACTCTCTGAGGATCTGAAAAAAAAAGAATTGTTGCTCTACATAAAGATGGCGTAGGCTATAAGAAGATTGCCAAGACCCTGAAACTGAGCTGCAGCAAGGTGGTCAAGACCATACAGCGGTTTAACAGGACAGGTTCCACTCAGAACAGGCCTCGCCATGGTCGACCAAAGAAGTTGAGGGCATGTGTTCATTGTCATATCCAGAGATTGTGTTTGGGAAATAGATGTATGAGTGCTGCCAGCATTACTGCAGAGGTTGAAGGGGTGGGGGGTCAGCCTGTTAGTGCTCAGACCATACGCCGCACACTGCATCAAATTGGTCTTCATGGCTGTCGTCCCAGAAGGAAACCTCTTCTAAAGATGATGCACAAGAAAGCCTGCAAACAGTTTGCTGAAAACAAGCAGACTAAGGACATTTACTGGATTACTGGAACCATGTCCTGTGGTATGATGAGACCAAGATGAACTTATTTGGTTTAGATGGTGTCAAGCGTGTGTGGTGGCAACCAGGTGAGGAGTACAAAGACAAGTGTGTCTTGCCTACAGTCAAGCATGGTGGTGGGAGAGTCACGGTCTGGGGCTGCATGAGTGCTGCTGGCACTGGGAGCTACAGTTAATTGAGGGAACCATGAATGCCAACATGTACTGTGCCATACTGAAGCAGAGCAGGATCCCCTCCCTTCGGAGACTGGGCCGCAGGACAGTATTCCAACATGATTACGACCAGTGCCTTGCTAAAGAAGCTGAGGGTAAAGGTGATGGACTGGCCAAGCATGTCTCCAGACCTAAATCATATTGAGCATCTGTGGGGCCATCCTCAAACGAAAGGTGGAGGAGTGCAAGGTCTCTAACATCCACCAGCTCCGTGATGCCATCGTGGAAGAGTGGAAGAGGACTCCAGTGGCAACCAGTGAAGCTCCGGTGAACCCCATGCCCAAGATGGTTAAGGCAGTGCTGGAAAATAATGGTGGCCACACAAAATATTGACACTTTGGGCCCAATTTGGACATTTTCACTTAGGGGTGTACTCACTTTTGTGGCCAGCGGTTTAGATTAAAATTTTCACACATGCTATATGAAATCATGTTTATTTTTACACTCTATACAATACAAATTATTTTGAACCACCTTTACAGTAATAAAATGTGTGTTGCAATATTCTTCAATTAGTAAACAATACTTTCAGTTATAAGTAAAAATATAAATCAAATCTACAGAAGACAACAGCGTAATTATTCACATCAATTCACTTATTCTGTATTTTCATTCAAAAACATGAAACAACAGTTCACCAATGTTCCAATCAACGAAATAGAATATAATTTCTAATGTCTATATATTTACTGAATATAAACTGTCCCAATATCTATGTGAAATACATTAAGAATACTAAAAAAGACTATTATTAAAACACACTTGATTATTGCTTGATTATTCTGTAAAAGACATTCACTGGGGTTTGGTATTCAAAAGGTTTGGAATAATTAAGATTAAGATTGTTTTTGAAAGAAGTCTCGTAATAATAATAAATGTTACTTGAGAAGAAAATTAGCATATTGGCATGATTTCTGAAGGACCATGTGACACTGAAGACTGCAGTATTGATGCTTAAAAATTCAGCTTTGCATCACAGGAATAATTTTAATGTTTTAATATATTCGAATAGAAAACAGCTATTTTAAATTATACTTAGTTGTAATATTTCACAATATTACTGTTTTTACTGTGTTTGTGATAAAATAAATGCAGCCTTTGAATGCAGAAGAGACTTCTTTCAACAACATTAAAAATCTTAATTATTCCAGACTCTTGACCCCCACTGTAACATTATTAAACTCAAAAGGCTTTCACAACCCATTTCGTGGCATTTTAGAATTAACCGTTATTTAATGTGGTAAAACAATGTAGGGCAATGCTTAATATGATCCATCAGGAATTTATTGGATGATGAAAAGTCAGTCAGCCTGGAAAATGAGTCAGATCTGAAAACTACCGTCACTCACTTTTGAGGAGACATTTAGACAAGAAAGTGGACTCACCACTTGAATCCAATGTAACACATCTTTATGCGAATTTTGCTATATGTTATCACTGCTGTAACTGTATTACATTAATGCTAATCAATGATAAATAACAGCAAACCGATGTACAGTCTACAACAGTAGCCTAAAACATTTTAAGTATTTTAAATGTTTATATTTATGTTGACTTCAAGGCTATTGCAAGAGTGTGAGAATATCATTGTACACACCTTAAAGTTGATGTGTGTGTCTGTAAGCAGAGGTCCCTCAACTTCTATGAGTGGTGTAATTTGATCCCTGCTGATCACTTGTATTGTTGCTCCACCCACCCCATCCACCTCTGACAAGCTCTGGCCCTCCACCACCTCACTGGGGTTCAGAGCTTTAGCTAGCGTGTCAAAGGCACTGCAATACCAAACACATAACACTCAGAGGCAATTACACAAAAACACCTTGTTTTTAACCTTGTTTTGATGGTACAGTTCAAAACCAGCTCTTTGAAATGCACTTAACCTTATACCAAAACTGTACAACCTTCTCTCTTCTGTAGGAATATGAAAAAAGAAATTTGTGCAATGTTCAGGCTTCTCTTTTTTAAGATGGCAGCTCGGACAAAGAAATAAAATTACAGCAGCAACACCAAACAAGTACCATAAAAGTAGTCCATATGACTTGCGTGCCATATTCCACATTATTAGGAGCCATACATACATCATGTTTGTTTGAGGAAAATATTCAAACTAAGATGTTGCCATCTTTTATGTTCAATGGTGAAAACAATCCCTTCCACAGAAGAAAGTCGTCATATGGCTTTGGAGTAATATTCGGTTACTCTTTATTTTGATAGTCCACTTTAGACATACTACTAACTATAAGTAACTTTGCAACTACATGTCAGCTAATTGTCATTCATTTGCATCTACATGTCTAGTAACTCTCAAAGTAGACTTAGGTATAGGGTTAGTAGAATAAATTGATATATACTTGCAAAGTTTCTTAGAGTCAGTATGTTGTGGACCCGTCAAAATAAAGTGTTAGAAGATATTAAGCAGACAATCTACTAATACTCTGCAGTTGCTTTGTATAATATCTAAAAAGGGGACTTTCGAAATAATGTGCTACCTAATTTTATTTTACGATGACATATTCCTATAACAAATACCATAATTTTGTATCTCTACGTTGTGAAAAACATACACATATATTGTCTGCATTAGTGACACACCGTGTGATTTCACTGGGTGATTCCTCCAGCTGACTGTCTGTCGTATCTCCGTTACTAACTGGATCATTCAGGTTGGCTAATGATGTAACCACATTAGCCAGCGTCCCCAGATCACCTTGTCCTGATTCCGCCTGATGAACAAATAAAATCTTTATTAGGGCTGTCAAATGATTAATCGCATCCAAAATAAAACTTTTTGACATAATATATGTGTGTGTACTGTGTATATTTATTTTGTATATATAAATACACACACATGCATGTTTATGTTTAAGAAAAAATATGTTATGTTCATATATGAAATATATTTATATGTAATCTAAATTATATGAATATAAATATATTCAAATATATATACTGTTTGTGTGTGTATTTATATACAGGGTTTCTGCAGGATTTTTAAGCTCAAATTTAAGACTTTTTAAGACCTGCACAAATTAAATTAATACCATACGAGCCTGGTAGGGCAGTCTCTATAGTACCATATTAAACTATAAAATGACTGGTAGAAGCATAATTTACAGACCAGATACAAGTTCACAAAAACAAAAAGTTTTATAAAATTATAAACTTTACATTTCAGCCTTTAAACCATTTTTAAGAAAATTGATATGTCAAAAATATCATTATATTAAACAATTATTATCAATTAATTATTATATAAATTAAATAACATGAATTAGGTGTGCGAAATTGACCAAAAAATGATATCTTGATATTTTCTGGGATTTTATCGATAACAATAATTAGACGATATTTAACGGAGTGTGTTATTGTGCTGCTATCTTAAAGATTACCGTGGACAGCTGACTCCTGATTTTTTTTATTCTTCATATTCTGTGTGGTCAGTTCACACTGATAGAAATGCATCTTTTCAATAAGCTTTTTTTCCTGCAAGTGTGCATCATCTTTTGAGTCAAATTCTTACATTTGGGCTGTTACCATGCAAATTAAATCAGTATCATTGTATCATCCAAATTGATCTTTGCAATGCAGAGGAAACACAGAAGATGCATTAGAAGTGGCATTTAGATGTTTTTACACACTGTTTAATGCAGCTCTGAGGGACATAGAATGCTCTAATCTGCAGTTACAAATGCATAAATAATGATTTGATATTTAACACATAAAACGTTGAAAACAGATGTTTGAAATTATTTAAAAAAAATAAGATACTATAAATGTGAAATTAAAACCACCAGTAGGTGGCAACAAGTCTCTGTTAATAAGTGAGGTATAGCGATTGAACCAAATCATTTAAACGATTGATTCATTCAAGAACTAAACATCATCATGTTGCTCCTCTGAGTGGAACATGCAAAACAGTGCTGTAGCTATGTTTGGAATGATTCTATGATGGCGAAAGCAGAAAATATAGTGTCGTAAATGTAAGTCTCTTAATATTAACTTAAGAAAATTATATTGATTTTCCAAATCAATATAATTTGTAATCATGCTGACTTTTGCAGAAAACGGCACTCTTTGTATGATATTAATATGAAATTATATAAATTTAGGCTATACATTTTCTGCCCCGTATCTTAAATTATGTGATAATTCTAAATGCATTTAATACGCTGAATCATGCAGTGAAAGAAGGCACTCTAAATGCATTCGTGAACTAGTTTAACCTATCTTAACTTAATCATTATTCTCTGCCCGCAGGTGTCACGTTTGGCAGAAATATGTCAGTTTTCCCGGTAAAGACAGAACACAAAGCAGTGCAGCACCGGATTTTGAACTTGCAGCGCTCATGTTTATCTATTGAATTCATAGCCTTTTGAAGTTTAATCGTCACATTCAGCTATATTGCAATTCGGGTCTTTCTGTCCCCAAATTTAAGACCTCTTCAAATCATAATTAAGACTTTCTTGTACAATTTAAGACTTTTTAAGGCCTTAAATTTGATACAAAATGTAAGACTTTTAAGACCCCGCGGAAACCCTGTATATAGATAATAAATATACACACACATATTATGTCAACAAAAGCTTTTATTTTGGATGCGATTAATCGCGATTAATCGTTTGACAGCATTAATCTTTATTTGTATTTTAAAGTGGAAAAAACAAAACAGCTACAGCTTTTTTGAATGTTTATAACATGCATAATTTTAATAAAAAACATTCAATTTCACAGCAACAAATACCAAAATATTTTGTATCAGGGACTCCCAACCTTTTAACTGTCAGTTCAACACTCTTGAGTTAAAGTCTTCTTCTTGAATAACGCTCTGAGATTTCATTTAATGCTTAATCTTTCAATAAATATGACAAATAAATACATTCATGACAACTTTTTGTATATGAGATCAGAGTAAAAAATTTTACTCATTACAAGTCGGCATTTTGGCAATCACAATTTAAAGACACACACACACAAAAGTCTTGCCTGCACACAACACAAAAGAAAAAGTTATGTAGATGTTTTTACTTTGTCTGTTGCTAATAGTAATGTGCCATCAGCTTGTATTAAAGGTTGTTGAATATTGACAAGCATCCCAGAGTCCAACAGCCTGGACCTGCACATAGGATTTAATCATGATAAATTAATTCATTTAGCAGATGCTTTTATCTAAACCAACTAAAATCAGCCAGAATCTGATATACTGATGTCTAAGAAATAAATAGTCAAATAAAGTAAAGCAACAGTAAATGAATACCCCGTATTGAAATCCACTACACTAAATTCTTAGTGCTAATTTAAAATCACATTAAGCTAGGTGTATGCATCATGTACAGCATGCAGATTTGTGAACGTGAGTCTCACCGTGAGGCGTCTTTCTCAGAGATGAAGGTCGGTGTTGCAATGAGAGGACTTCGCAGATCTTTCCTGATGTAGATTTTCTCTGTGGATGCTCCACAGTTGGCAGGTTTAAAACTAGGAAGATCAATGGGTTTCCGCTCGCTCTGTACAGCTATGCGAGTAATACAAAATACATAAGCGCTGTGAGAAGTTTCACTCTGCAATTAGGAAACATTTAAAGGGGCCACAATTTACACATTTGTGGCATTTTATTTTTCCACAAAAGTGTCTTCATAATAATACCATGTTCTCAAATCAAGACTGTGAAATCCTATGTTTGTTTGTGGAAAGTGTGTACAGTATCATAGTCAGTTATGACATTGTTGGGCTCTCATGTCACTGGAAACATGGGCCAGTGACAGTTTTTACCTTTTTTCATGGTATGACCGTGTGGTCAGAATTGTTATTTTTATATGCACTCACACTCCATCTTCATGCCCATCTCCAAGCACTTTCTGAGACGACAGAACTGGCAGCGGTTGCGATGGTGTTTGTTGACCACACAGTCCTGGTTACTGCGACAGCTGTATGTCAGACTCTTGCGCACACTTCGCTTGAAGAATCCCTTACACCCTTCGCAGCTGACCGCCCCGTAATGCCTCCCTTCAAATACACAAACCCACATAATATTCTAAATAACTATATTTAAAAATAAAAATAGTATAAACAAAAATATCCAATGTCAAAAATTATTACAATGACCAACTCACATGTATCAACTTTATTCTCTTATTTATAGTCAAATCAATCTGTAAACTAGAGGATCCAGGTAAATAGGTGGCGCTGTTGCACGCAAAGCATGTAGGATGTATTTTTGACCACTCCCTAGAGAATGCAGCAGATTTATTCAAAATTTAATCTCAATACTTTGTTATATACCCTTTGTTGGCAATGACAGAGGTCAAACGTTTTCTGTAAGTCTTCACAAGGTTTTCACACACTGTTGCTGGTATTTTGGCCCATTCCTCCATGCAGATCTCCTCTAGAGCAGTGATGTTTTGGGGCTGTCGCTGGGCAACATGGACTTTCAACTCCTCAAAGATTTTCTATGGGGTTGAGATCTGGAAACTGGCTAGGCCACTCCAGGACCTTGAAATGCTTCTTCGAAGCCACTCCTTCGCTTGCCGGGTGGTGTGTTTGGGATCATTGTCATGCTGAAAGACCCAGCCACGTTTCATCTTCAATGCCCTTGCTGATGGAAGGAGGTTTTCACTCAAAATCTCACGATACATGGCCCCATTCATTCTTTCCTTTACACAGATCAGTAGTCCTGGTCCCTTTGCAGAAAAACAGCCCCAAAGCATGATGTTTCCACCCCCATGCTTCACAGTAGGTATGGTGTTCTTTGGATGCAACTCAGCATTCTTTCTCCTCCAAACACGACAAGTTGAGTTTTACCAAAAAGTTATATTTTTTCATCTGACCATATGACATTCTCCCAATCCTCTTCTGGATCATCCAAATGCTCTCTAGCAAACTTCAGACGGGCCTGGACATGTACTGGCTTAAGCAGGGGACACGCTGGCACTGCAAGATTTGAGTCCTGGCGCAGTGTGTTACTGATGGTAGCCTTTGTTACTTTGGTCCCAGCTCTCTGCAGGTCATTCACTAGGTCCCCCCATGTGGTTCTGGGATTTTTGCTCACAGTTCTTGTGATCATTTTGACCCCACGGGTGAGATCTTGCGTGGAGCCCCAGATCGAGGAGATTATCAGTGGTCTTGTATGTCTTCCATTTTCTAATAATTGCTCCCACTGTTGATTTCTTCACACCAAGCTGCTTACCTATTGCAGATTCAGTCTTCCCAGCCTGGTGCAGGTCTACAATTTTGTTTCTGGTGCCCTTTGACAGCTCTTTGGTCTTGGCCATAGTGGAGTTTGGAGTGTGACTGTTTGAGGTTGTGGACAGGTGTCTTTTATACTGATAACGAGTTCAAACAGATGCCATTAATACAGGTAACGAGTGGAGGACAGAGGAGCCTCTTAAAGAAGAAGTTACAGGTCTGTGAGAGCCAGCAATCTTGCTTGTTTGTAGGTGACCAAATACTTATTTTCCACCATAATTTGCAAATAAATTCTTTAGAAATCCTACAATGTGATTTTCTGGATTTTTTTTTCTTATTTTGTCTCTCATAGTTGAGGTATACCTATGATGAAAATTACAGGCCTCTCTCATCTTTTTAAGTGGGAGAACTTGCGCAATTGGTGGCTGACTAAATACTTTTTTGCCCCACTGTATCAGTTTAGAACTGTTTTTGAGAATGAGAATGAGCTTTATTGTCATGTATGTTTACACATATGAGGAATCTGTTATAGTGACAGAAGCTCCACAGTGCAACAGAATGACAGCAATAGGACAGGACAGATCATTTTTTGCTTTTGCTTGTAAATGGTGCTTGACCTGTGCACAATTCACTCTTGATTCAAATGAAACAACTTTTTCACTGAAGATAGCAATATTATGGATAGAGGGCTTAGGTGGAATTTTAGGTGGAATCAACCGTTTTATGTTAAAATGCCTTAATAATTAATTTGTTTCTTACAAATATGCAGCTTTTCACTTCGCAAAACATTAACTAATGGGCTGGAGTGGATTATTGTGATGTTTTTATCAGCTGTTTGGACTCTCATTCTGATGGCACCCATTCACTGCAGATGATCCATTTGTGAGCAAATGATGCTGTGAAGCATTTATCCAAATCTGTTCCGATCAAGAAACAATCTCATCAACATAATGGATGGTGTTTCCTTGTTTTGGAACTAAATTGTCAGCAGCAACTACCTTACACTGACCCTTGGACCAACACAAATGATAAGTTCAAACTGGCTATTGATGTTAAAGTGGCCAGCAACATATCCTTTCGTTGTGATGTAAATCGTTAATGTCTTAAACCTGAAATCAGACTTAAATTTGAGAAAAAAGAGCAATATACAAGATCAAGGAGTTTACGAGGTTTCTCAAACAAACACTTAAATAGCTTGAATCAAAGATCCAATATGAACTCCACATACCAGCACAAATGCTCTTTGTGGCAGCCTAGATATTTGAAAATACGAGGTTGTTTCTTGGTATCGGTTTAAATTATTTGCAGCCAACCAGATTAGAACATGCCTGGGCCATTATCATCAAAGATGATAGAAACCATTGTCCCCAATGGTCTTTACGATCTAATTCTACGATTTTGCTATTTCAGCATGCAATACTCATCACATGGTCTATGGGCAACACATGTCTGTCATATGTAATCTTGCTTTATATACTCTGGCATTATTCACATTGAATGTGTTTGTACCTGAGGCTTTATCTCCACACACCATGCAGTACTCTATAGGCTGGGCTCGGCTCATGTCTGCCCCTTTACCCAGAAGCCTCTCCACTGACACTGCATCTGTTACAAACTACCAGAAAAGGCAGACGGATTAATTACTTGGCATTCAGGCTGATGATGATGATGCCATGGATAAAAGTACTTTTCTAGTTCACAGATAGGTATGACAGTATATAGCCTCCTGTGTAAAATACAGTACAAATGCATCATCTAATAGAGATTTTACTCTTTTTACACATGACAATGAACCATGGAGTAATATGAAAATACATATGACAAATCTGTTATTCACTGATGACGGACCTTTAATTCAAATATACTGACTTCTGATTTGTGTCCATCAACAAGAAAATAATCTAAATTGTGGTTATTTAAAATATAAACCATTTTCAAAATAGTTCTGGTCCTATAATTAGTTTCGCCATACAGATACATTTAATGTAACATCACATGACTGACCATTCCCATGTATTATAAACCAGAGTCTGTGAGTGGTGTGGAGTTGGTGAGGAGCAGGCTTTCAGAAAATAGGAGCGTCAGTGTTTTCTCTCACATGGAGCGGGGTTTCTTAGGATTTTCTTAAGACTTAGGAGCTTCTTATGAGCAAGGTTTCTCAGAATGACATGATATAAACTCAGATACAGTCTCAGAGAGGCCATCAGGCTCCTAAACTCAAACTCGGTCAAATAACATCAACATGACTCAATTTAATAAACTGTAAGATGCCCACTTTTCTCCACCATTGCTGCTATTTATATCTCTTGCACATCCCTGCTTATATTATTATTTATTAAGTCCACAGTATACTGTCCTGCACATTATATTTTATTGCACATCTAATTATTCCTTATTTTTACCTATATTTATGTATATTCTCTTGTGTTGTGTTACATATTTTGCACTGTTCATTGAGCAGACCTGACCTGATTTACATTTCACTACTGATTATATTCTGTATAATTGAGTATGTGACGAATAAAACCTTGAATTGTGAGATATAAACTCGCAATACTGAGGAGAAAAGTAAGAATTGTGATATAAACTCAGCATTGCGAGATCAAAAGTCACAATTCGCTTTTAGATTTTTAGATAAAATTATAACATAATATTTATCCAATTACTTACCATTATATGTGGTAGAATCTGTTAATATGCCAGTAAGAAAACATCATCTACTCTCGGAACCAGGAAATGCATATCGCCTGACCAGAATTGGGTATAAAATGTATCCCATCTGGGGATAAAAAATGACTAGAATCGGGATATCAACAGCATAGGCAGAGAAATCTGCAAATTGCACCCTGGATGTAATAATTCAACTTTTTATGATAAATTTAAATATATTAAGATTAAAATTCAGTGTCTGGGACTAGAGTACAATAATAAAATCTAAACATAAAAGGCATTTGTAAAATAGCATAAATAAATGAAGACAGGGGTTAAAAACATGGTAAAGTGTTACCAAAAATTCTGTTCAGCAAAAATGTGACCCTGGACCACAAAAGCAGTCTTAAGTCGCCGGGGTATATTTTAGCATTAGCCAAAAATACATTGTACGGGTCAAAGTTATAGATATTTTTTTTATGCCAAACATTATTAGGACATTAAGTAAAGATCATGTTTCATTAAGATATTTAGTAAATTCCCTACTGTAAATATATCAAAACTTGTGTTTTATTAGTCATTTCCATTGCTAAGAACTTCATTTGGATCATTTAATCAGTATTTCAAAAAAGAATTTGCACCCTCAGATTCCAGGTTTTCAAATAGTTGTATCTCGGCCAAATATTGTCCAATCATAACAAACCATACATCAATGGAAAGCTTATTTATTCAGATGATGTATAAATCTCAATTTCGAAAAATTTACCCTTATGACTGGATTTGTGGTCCAGGGTCACAAATGAACTTTACAGTCCTATGCTGCATGTACAGTGGGGCAAAAAAGTATTTAGTCAGCCACCAATTGTGCAAGTTCTGCCACTTAAAAAGATGAGAGAGGCCTGTAATTTTCATCATAGGTATACCTCAACTATGAGAGACATAATAAGAAAAAAAATTCCAGAAAATCACATTGTAGGATTTTTAAAGAATTTATTTGCAAATTATGGTGGAAAATAAGTATTTGGTCAATAACAAAATTTCATCTCAATACTTTGTTATATACCCTTTGTTGGCAATGACAGAGGTCAAACGTTTTCTGTAAGTCTTCACAAGGTTTTCACACACTGTTGCTGGTATTTTGGCCCATTCCTCCATGCAGATCTCCTCTAGAGCAGTGATGTTTTGGGGCTGTCGCTGGGCAACACGGACTTTCAACTCCCTCCAAAGATTTTCTATGGGGTTGAGATCTGGAGACTGGCTAGGCCACTCCAGGACCTTGAAATGCTTCTTCTGAAGCCACTCCTTCGTTGTTCGGCGGTGTGTTTGGGATCATTGTCATGCTGAAAGACACAGCCACGTTTTATCTTCAATGCCCTTGCTGATGGAAGGAGGTTTTCACTCAAAATCTCACGATACATGGCCCCATTCATTCTTTCCTTTACACAGATCAGTCGTCCTGGTCCCTTTGCAGAAAAACAGCCCCAAAGCATGATGTTTCCACCCCCATGCTTCACAGTAGGTATGGTGTTCTTTGGATGCAACCCAGCATTCTTTCTCCTCCAAACACGACAAGTTGGAATTTTTACCAAAAAGTTATATTTTGGTTTAATCTGACCATATGACATTCTCCCAATCCTCTTCTGGATCATCCAAATGCTCTCTAGCAAACTTCAGATGGGCCTGGACATGTACTGGCTTAAGCAGGGGGACACATCTGGCACTGCAGGATTTGAGTCCCTGGCGGCGCAGTGTGTTACTGATGGTAGCCTTTGTTACTTTGGTCCCAGCTCTCTGCAGGTCATTCACTAGGTCCCCCTGTGGTTCTGGGATTTTGCTCACAGTTCTGGTGATCATTTTGACCACGGGTGAGATCTTGCGTGGAGCCCCAGATCGAGGAGATTATCAGTGGTCTTGTATGTCTTCCATTTTCTAATAATTGCTCCCACAGTTGATTTCTTCACACCAAGCTGCTTACCTATTGCATATTCAGTCTTCCCAGCCTGGTGCAGGTCTACAATTTTGTTTCTGGTGTCCTTTGACAGCTCTTTGGTCTTGGCCATAGTGGAGTTTGGAGTGTGACTATTTGAGGTTGTGGACAGGTGTCTTTTATACTGATAACGAGTTCAAACAGATGCCATTAATACAGGTAACGAGTGAAGGACAGAGGAGCCTCTTAAAGAAGAAGTTACAGGTCTGTGAGAGCCAGCAATCTTGCTTGTTTGTAGGTGACCAAATACTTATTTTCCACCATAATTTGCAAATAAATTCTTAAAAAATCCTACAATGTGATTTTCTGGATTTTTTTTTTCTTATTTTGTCTCTCATAGTTGAGGTATACCTATGATGAAAATTACAGGCCTCTTTCATCTTTTTAAGTGGGAGAACTTGCACAATTGGTGGCTGACTAAATACTTTTTTGCCCCACTGTATGTACTTATTATAGTAATTACAATAATTGGGGAACAATTATGTACCAACACTGAACCTACCGCTAAACGTAACCCTAACCCATGTAGTTAGCTTATATTCCCCAGTTTCTTAGGGAAGGTACACTATAACTTCATGTAAGTGCATGAACTGAAAAATAATATAAAAAATCCCCTGAGACATAAGTAGGCCCACGGTTGAAGAAACACCCATGCGTTATATGTGACTTCATACCTGAATTCGTCCAGGCACCAGGCTGTCAGCAGTGGCAAAGATAAGCTGCTTGGCACTAGTACAGTCAGGTGATGCCAGGAGGACTTTGCCTGCTGAAAAGCCATCAGGTGCTGCCAGGATAAATTGTTGTTTGGGCACAGTGGAGTCCAGTGCCATCACTATCTGGATTTTTGACCTGTATGCTGCTCAGTGACTATCTGAAAAACAGAAAGAGTGTGAGTTTGTCTGAATGTGTTGGTGCACCATCTACGATAAAGCATGTGCATGTGTGTGTGTGTTTATGTGTGAACCTGTATTCTCTGGGGGGTTGTGACAGAGGGGTCAGTGGAGATGATCTGAATACGCTGAGGAGAGGAGCTCATCACTGAGCTGTCTGACGCAGATGACTGTCCCTGCAACACGCACAGTACATTCATCTTCATCTGAGGGTCGAAGGCAGTGTGTTTCCACACTTTAACAAAGTGCCCAACAAAACAATGAAAATATAAAACATAATTCGAAGTTAGCCATTACACTTTCTCTAATAGTAATCAATACGACCCTCTCATCTCCCTATAGTAAGACAATCCCTGCCTCTTCTGCGAGCATTGATGTGTGTCCATCATATAACGTCTTTTGAGGTGAAAACCTGCAAGTTTATAAGAAGCAAATCTATCAAGCAGTTTTTTAAGGAATCTTACAAATTTCTGCTCATTGGAAATCGGAGAGAGGAAGTAGCACTGTAATATTACATTTGTTTGAATGCATTATTGAGAGAGCGATTGCGTGTGAATAAGTGTTGTACCGGTTTAAATCATGCTTTCACCGGAAAATATTCAGTATCTAGAAGGAACAAACTAATTCCTTGATAACTATAACTTCCCGCTCATGTCCACTGCCATCAACATAGCCTTCACATTCTTTCTGATTTGAGTGATTCTTCACTATCAAGCTAGCTAAATATGTTTAACATGTGAATTCTTGCTAAATATGCAGCAGGGCTCTCAAGTTTGGAGTGATATTTCATCTGTTAGGGGAGGAGCCACTCAAATATTCAAATACAAAACATCATAATTCAGAAGTAATAGGCTATTTTCTGTCCTGTTTTGACCCCCTCGTCTGAACGCTCTGTTTGAATAGGCATGGAGGATTACTCTGAATTATAAGATCCACTGCTGTGATTGGCTAATAGTGGAGTACGTTTGACAGTCTATGTCCTTCACAGATGGACGCTGCTGCGATTTAGGTTAAAACGCATAAGTACTAATATCAAACTATCTGTTTAACAGACAAAGCAATAGAAAACAGTTATAAAAACAGTTACAGTCGGCACAGCATCGTCTTTTAATTTCAATATTTCTGAAAATCCTGCATCAATCCGTGCTTTCTTTGTAAATGAATACGTGGTAAAATGAAATGAACAAAGGACCGAGTCGGTCTGGAACTCAAACTTACAGAATTTATAGTACAATGACCTTTTATATGTTAAAAGTTTATCAATTTCCTTTATAATATATAATACTAATGCCAACCAGGACAAAAAGCACTAAACCACTCCACAACATGAACCAAGGCACTTACACAAAGGTTTCCATTTTTGTTTTTTTTGTGGGGAACAATCTATAGACATAATGATTTTTCTCCAGTACAAACTATATTTTTTATCCCCTTACCCTAAACCCGCCCCTCACACAAAACTTTCTGCTATTTTTTTATTTTCAAAAACTTCATTCTATATTATTTACAAGCTTGTTTTCTCGTGGGAACCAAACAATGTCCCCACAATTCAAAAATGACCTGATATTACTATCCATGTGAGGACAACTGTTTCCCCAATAATGTAGGGAATACCAGGGACAACCTCTACAGCTCCTACAGCCCTAAACGTCAGCGGAGACCAGGACCTAGATGAGCCCGAGACAGATCTCCTGTGAAGACCCGTCACCTAGACAGCCATTGGGAAAAGACCATTACAATCTGACTTTGCGGCAGTTGGAACAAATTACTGGTTTGTCTGGCCAGAGGAGTAACATTTTAACTTTCAAATGATTATACAGGTGCTGGTCATATAATTAGAATATCATCAAAAAGTTGATTTATTTCACTAATTCCATTCAAAAAGTGAAACTTGTATAATGTGTTAAAAACTCTGTTCTTCTAAAGTGTAGAAGACTCAGAAGAGAAGACCAGGAGACTTCGGATTGGATTGTCAGCAGAATTTCTTTATTCTATGACATGTCATTGGTATCTGTGGTCATCGAAATCTCATTCTTAAGTAATTTACAGGGTGTCTTATAGGTATTTTTGGAGGAGGGACTTTTTGGAGGTGGAGAGCAAGCACATGAGGGCAATAAACCTAACGAATCCACGTCTGGCCAGGACAAAGCCATTTGCAGATCAAAGGTTAAATCTCTCAGTAGTCTGACTCATTGATCTTACCATTATCATAGAGACAAAAGGCACAGCTGTCTCGAGCTCAAATGGTCAGGAAAACGATCTCAAACACCTGAAATGCCTGACCTTTTCTTAGTCAGGAAGTGTATCTAAATTAAACATTTAAATACAATTTGTAATCTCACAATTCCCTCTTTGAGAGTTCTAATAACTCTCACAAAATACAAATTTAGACACTTAAAAGTTAATTTTTGTAACTTGTAATCATTACAGGCACATTGTACATGTTCTGTGTTGCTTATATGTAATTGCATGCTGACACAGAAACAAAACATGCAATTAGGGTCCGTGAAGTTCTTACGGGTAATAATCTTTTCTGGTTGGAACTGTCATTTCCTCGTGAGAGGCAGGCGTCATTTGCTGAAAAAAACACTTGATACTAACAAGTTTCCGAACCATGAAGACTTATCTTCAGTCATCTGGTGTAATTTTGCTGAAAGATCAAGAGTACGAAAATCTTGATCATGTTGATGGATGACTGAAGTTCCCGTATGTGAGTCTCTGTGTTGTGTATTTTTCTTCTTTCTTCTTTCTTTCTCTTTCTTGTGTGATAGTTGGCTCGGCAATGGGTCTAGTTGTTTTCTAGAGGTTGTGGCTTCATCCGCAGGTGAGAAGGGTTGTGCATATGGATCTCAGGACAGCCATCAGGTGGTATCTGCACAGAGGAAGAAAGAAACACAAACAAGAGAGACCAGCACAGAGCAGTATTTGTAGAGTCTGCAAACATTAGGGTTGTATCCTCTGTTCAAAATATAGTCTGCTATGGTTGTTCCTTCTTTCCCTATTTCTTAATTCCTGCGACACCTAAAGAACAGTGAGGAAAGGATGGACTAATGGAGGAAAGGCCTATGAGGAAATCTTCACCTCAGGGTTGGCCCCGAAGCCTGTTGCTTTCGGTTCTTCCTGGGCTCCTCACTGGTTCTTGTGTCTGCCCTATCCTATCCCTGCAGGGGAGGAACAACCCTACAGTGTGACACATGAGTCCAAGTTTTCCTTCCCTGACACAATACTGCTGCAGCTGTAATCAACATCACTTGATGTGGTCCGCACACCATAGGCTCTAATGGCTTGTTTTTGAACGCCTTTATCATGACCCATTGACCTGGGACGATTGTGTGTCCACCTTCTGGTGGAGTCTGCCGACTCAACTCTCTCTTTGGCACTCTGCACTGCCTTTGTGAGGTTTTCACAGAAGCGATCAGGGCATCTGAAACAATGTGCACATCAGCATTTCTAAAATCAACCTGTCCTGATGCTTGTGGCCTATAGGGACAGTGAAGGTTCCACTTAATCTTCAACATTCTAGACACTTCCTTGACTACCTGTCCTGTGAAGTGGGTACCTTGATCTGAGTCAATGCAATCTGGTAATCCCCATCTGGGAATGAAATCAGTGACAAGACATTTAGCAGTATGTGCAGCTGTACGCCCTGTTGGATAAGCTTCTACCCATCTTGAGATCAATGTTCTTCTAAATTCAGTTAAATGTGTGTGTGCTGCCGGTAAACTCTGAGATAGTCTCTCTATATCTTTAGGACATAAAGCGTTGGCAACAGTTTGTATTTGCACAACAGAAGAATTGGGAGGAACACTATCAGTTTCCTCAACATTGACTGAATTTACAGGCACATCAGTTACTGATTGGAGAGCTACATCTGTTTCAAAGACCGCTTGTAAATCAGGGTAAATGTTATCAGGCTGACTAACTCCCACATCAGTTTTTGCTGCAGCTTTCTTGAGGTTCAATTTCTTAGTCAAAGTGGATACTCTAGCACGAAGTTCATTGTTCTGTTTCTCTAGCTCTGAGTTACGCTGAGACTGTTTTGTGGCTAGGGTTACACTGAATTCTCTGTAACAACAGATAATGCCTTTCACATTGTTCTTACGAATACTTGCTCCTAGTACCTTTTTACACTCATCTACCGACCAAGTCTTGTCTGGATGAATCTCATATTTCTGCGTTAGTTTTTGTCTAACTTTTTCAGTGACTATTAGGTCCATTATATACAAACTGTTGCCAACGCTTTATGTCCTAAAGATATAGAGAGACTATCTCAGAGTTTACCGGCAGCACACACACATTTAACTGAATTTAGAAGAACATTGATCTCAAGATGGGTAGAAGCTTATCCAACAGGGCGTGCTACAGCTGCACATACTGCTAAATGTCTTGTCACTGATTTCATTCCCAGATGGGGATTACCAGATTGCATTGACTCAGATCAAGGTACCCACTTCACAGGACAGGTAGTCAAGGAAGTGTCTAGAATGTTGAAGATTAAGTGGAACCTTCACTGTCCCTATAGGCCACAAGCATCAGGACAGGTTGATCTTAGAAATGCTGATGTGCACATTGTTTCAGATGCCCTAATCGCTTACTGTGAAAACTTCACAAAGGCAGTGCAGAGTGCCAAAGAGAGAGTTGAGTCGGGTTGGCAGACTCCACCAGAAGGTGGACACACAATCGTCCCAGGTCAATGGGTCATGATAAAGGCGTTCAAAACAAGCCATTAGAGCCTAAGTACGGACCACATCAAGTGATGTTGATTACAGCAGCTGCAGTATTGTGTCAGGAAGGAAAACTTGGACTCATGTGTCACACTGTAAGGTTGTTCCTCCTCTGCAGGGATAGGATAGGGCAGACACAAGAACCAGTGAGGAGCCCAGGAAGAACCGAAGCAACAGGCTTCGGGGCCAACCCTGAGGTGAAGATTTCCTCATAGGCCTTTCCTCCATTAGTCCATCCTTTCCTCACTGTTCTTTAGGTGTCAGGAATTAAGAAATAGGAAAGAAGGAACAACCATAGCAGACTATATTTTGAACAGAGGATACAACCCTAATGTTTGCAGACTCTACAAATACTGCTCTGTGCCGTTGGTCTCTCTTGTTTGTGTTTCTTTCTTCCTCTGTGCAGATACCACCTGATGGCTGTCCTGAGATCCATATGCACCACCCTTCTCACCTGCGGATGAAGCCACAACCTCTAGAAAACAACTAGACCCATTGCCGAGCCAACTATCACACAAGAAAGAGAAAGAAAGAAGAAAAAATACACAACGCAGAGACTCACATACGGAACTTCAGTCATCCATCAACATGATCAAGATTTTCGTACTCTTGATCTTTCAGCAAAATTACACCAGATGACTGAAGATAATTCTTCATGGTTCGGAAACTTGTTAGTATCAAGTGTTTTTTCAGCAATGACGCCTGCCTCTCACGAGGAAATGACAGTTCCAACCAGAAAAGATTATTACCCGTAAGAACTTCACGGACCCTAATTGCATGTTTTGTTTCTGTGTCAGCATGCAATTACATATAAACACAGAACATGTACAATGTGCCTGTAATGATTACAAGTTACAAGAATTAACTTTTAAGTGTCTAAATTTGTATTTTGTGAGAGTTATTAGAACTCTCAAAGAGGGAATTGTGAGATTACAAATTGTATTTAAATGTTTAATTTAGATACACTTCCTGACTAAGAAAAGGTCAGGCATTTCAGGTGTTTGAGATCGTTTCCTGACCATTTGAGCTCGAGACAGCTGTGCCTTTTGTCTCTATGATAATGGTAAGATCAATGAGTCAGACTACTGAGAGATTTAACCTTTGATCTGCAAATGGCTTTGTCCTGGCCAGACATGCATTCGTTAGGTTTATTGCCCTCATGTGCTTTGCTCTCCACCTCCAAAAAGTCCCTCCTCCAAAAATACCTATACGACACCCTGTAAATTACTTAAGAATGAGATTTCGATGACCACAGATACCAATGACATGTCATAGAATAAAGAATTCTGCTGACAACCCAATCCGAAGTCTCCTGGTCTTCTCTTCTGAGTTTTCTACACTTTAGAAGAACAAAGTTTTCAACAAATGTATACATTCATTCCACACAGACTGATATATTTCAAGTGTTTATTTTGTTTAATTTTGATGATTAATGATTAATGATTAATTCTTTCATTAGTCTGACAACTAATGAAAACCCCAAATTCAGTATCTCAGAAAATTAGAATATTGTGAAAAGGTTCAATATCGAAGACACCTGGTGCCACACTCTAATCAGCTAATTAACTCAAAACACCTGCAAAGGCCTTTAAATGGTCTCTCAGTCTAGTTCTGTAGGCTACACAATAATGGGGAAGACTGCTGACTTGACAGTTGTCCAAAAGACGACAATTGACACCTTGCACAAGGAGGGCAAAACACAAAAGGTCATTGCAAAAGAGGCTGGCTGTTCACAGAGCTCTGTCCAAGCACATTAATAGAGAGGCGAAGGGAAGGAAAAGGTTTGGTAGAAAAAAGTGTACAAGCAATAGGGATAACCGCACCCTGGAGAGGATTGTGAAACAAAACCCATTCAAAAATGTGGGTGAGATTCACAAAGAGTGGACTGCAGCTAGAGTCAGTGCTTCAAGAACCACTACGCACAGACGTATGCAAGACATGGGTTTCAGCTGTCGCATTCCTTGTGTCAAGCCACTCTTGAACAACAGACAGCGTCAGAAGCGTCTCGCCTGGGCTAAAGACAAAAAGGACTGGACTGCTGCTGAGTGGTCAGGGCTCTAGACTAACTTTTTTTCTTAGGTGCACCCAAATTTTTATATAGGCAATATTGACTAGTAAAACGACTAACTAACAATCTGGTCAACATAAAGTTCTTTATTTGAAGCACAATTCTACAAGAAAGGTAACTTACTGAAAAAGCGTTGGTGCTTAAAGTGCTTCACTGAGCAGAGATTTAAACTTAAAACATCAAGATAAATAAAATCTAATTTAAGTGTTTTAAGGGCGTCAAACTGAACATCTCATGGCTCAATGTATTATGGACTATCCTCCATTGCAGTCACATGCCCCTCGGATGGCCAACTCCTGTAGTTTAGCTTTCTTGATCTTTGTCCTTGGCTAAACCAGCTGGCCACACTCTCTAGCATCAACATCTTCCAGACTTGGCCCTTCTACACTGAGTCTTATCAGATCTTCCACTGTGTCTGAACGAAGGGATGCTCTAGTGCAGTGCTTCTCAAACCCCCTTAAACCCATAAAACAATCCTGCGCCCATCCCACCAGACTACCAAATAATTGCACTAAACATAATGAAAAAAAAAGTATTTACAGTTTTTATAACCAATTCTTACTATGCAAAAGAAGTATACTTAGGCCTTTAGTGTTATGTTAGAAGCATTTTATACTCATACCTTTTCTTGATTTAATATTTTGATTTTTTTTTTTATTTTCATTTAAATGTTTAGTTTTGAAATGTTGTATGCATTTGTCATGTTTATTTCATGTCTTTATCTTCTTAAATGTGTGTATATATTATGTATAGTTTTAACTTTTAATTTTAGTTACTTCTATTTGTAAGCCGCTTTGGATAAAAGCGTCTGCAAAATGACAAAGTAAAGTAAAGAAAAAAATAACTGTTCTGTTCTGTCTAATCGTCTCTCTGTACTCATACTGTATTTTAATGCAGCCAAATTCTCAATAAAACTTTTACTTTATATATTTGACTTTATGTTGGCAACAGTTTATGTTGTCAGTCAACAGGATAAATATGAAATAATGACTGAAACACGTCCCTTTAAGAATTCATAACCAGCTCTCCCTTCCAAGAAGCTAGTCTGCACAAAAATACTAATTTATAATTGTATTGAGCCGTTGTCTGATGAAATCAAATAAGACACAATATAAGACAAGACAATTCCAGTGCTGTGATTTCGTCTATATTTGCATGTACATTTAGAGAAGCAACAATATCTGTTTTAACTGAACGGGCTCCTCTCAGACGCTTGCTGAACAGAGCAGATGCAGAGAAAGCGCGCTGATCTCGCGCCGTTGCGGCGATCACAGAGACACTCTCGATTTGTCACTAGTTGCTTTTTTTGGAAAACAAAAAGTTGCTATGGGGGTCTACAAAGGTGCTAAATGTCGCTAAGTTGGCAACACTGCACGCATCTCTACTACTCACCTCTTTCTCTCTGTCTGACTGCAGCAGCACATGTGACGATTTGTCAACGCACACACACATACAGGAATATCTGGACCACGGCCAATCAGAGGGGGGGTCCGCCCTTCACTATCTCTGATTGGTTTAGACCATGATATAAGCCTAACGGGAGTGTCTTTTGTTGAGTTTCTGAGTCGCGGATACTTTTTTTTCTTTTCTCGAATGGCTGGACGCACCAGTGCGCCCTGGGATTTTTGTTAGTCGCACCCGTGAGAAATTAGGTCGCAATCTATAGCCCTGGTGGTCCAAAGTTATGTTCTCTGATGAAAGTAAATTTTGCATTTCCTTTGGAAATCAGGTTCCCAGAGTCTGGAGGAAGAGAGGAGAGGCACAGAATCCACATTGCTTGAGGTCCAGTGTAAAGTTTCCACAGTCAGTGATAGTTTGGGGTGCCATGTCATCTGCTGGTGTTGGTCCACTGTGTTTTCTGAGGTCCATGGTCAACACAGCCATATACCAGGAAGTTTTAGAGCACTTCATGCTTCCTGCTACTGACCAACTTTATGGAGATACAGATTTCATTTTCCAACAGGACTTGGCACCTGCACACAGTGCCAAAGCTACCAGTACCTGGTTTAAGGACCATGGTATCCCTGTTCTTAACTGGCCAGCAAACTCGCCTGACCTTAACCCCATAGAAAATCTATGGGGTATTGTGAAGAGGAAGATGCGATATGCCAGACCCAACAACAATGCAGAAGAGCTGAAGGCCACTATCAGAGCAACCTGGGCTCTCATAACACCTGAGCAGTGCTGTGCCACAGACTGATCGACTCCATGCCACGCCGCATTGCTGCAGTAATTCAGGCAAAAGGAGCCCCAACTAAGTATTGAGTGCTGTACATGCTCATACTTTTCATGTTCATACTTTTCAGTTGGCCAAGATTTCTAAAAATCCTTCCTTTTATTGGTCTTAAGTAATATTCTAATTTTCTGAGATACTGAATTTGGGGTTTTCATTAGTTGTCAGTTATAATCATCAAAATTAAAAGAAATAAACACTTGAAATATATCAGTCTGTGTGGAATGAATGTATACATTATACAAGTTTCACTTTTTGAATGGAATTAGTGAAATAAATCAACTTTTTGATGATATTCTAATTATATGACCAGCACCTGTATATAAAATAGTGCTGTCAAATGATTAATCGCATCTAGGGCTGCAAGATAAATCGCATGCGATGATAACGTGCATCTCGTCAGTAAAGCCGGTTCTGTGATTAGTAGCAAATCTCCTTTACGTGCTTTCAGATGGAGTGGCATTTAATACACAGAGCCGTAGATCGCTCATAATCGAATGCGATTCATCTGCGCTTATGAACGTGATATTGCGTAGTTTGTCAGTGAACTACGGCTCTACTAATCACAGAACCAAAATAAATCACATCCAAAATAAAATATGTTGTTTACATAATATATGTATGTGTACAGTGTATATATCAATACACACATACAGTATATATTTTGAAAATATTTACATGAATATACATTTATATTTTATATAAATATATTTAATATATTAAAATATCTTAAATATATACATACGTGTTTGAATTTACATATACATAATACATATACACACTATACACACATATATTAAATAAACAAAAACTTATTTAGGATGTGATTAATCGTTTGACAGCACTAATATAAAACTATACAATCATATAAATTAAATATAATTATAGTAAGATTTGTTCTTGAGTGTCAAAACTGCAATTAATTAACTGCATTGAGATTATCAGATAAGAATTGATCTGAACTGAGTTGAACGATGACACTGTACCTTCTGTAGAGCTACTTTATAGCAGAAGCTAATTTGTTTCATAACTGATCGACTTTTAAACATTCATCAAAATTAAATCAACATTGTACTGACTTGACTTGAGCTGAACGAGCTTGACTTGAGTGATTAAGGAGCAGAACACACCACAAAAACTGGTCTGACATATGCTCAACAATGGCCCTGCACTGACCAACGACCGACCGCTGGCTTGGTGTGTCACACAACCTTAAACATTCAAATCACCTCATTTTAGTATCTCTCACATCACTCACCTCTGAAACCTGCTCAGCGGTCAATATCTGCTGAGCCAGCACCTCCACATTGGTTGTCATGGTGAAGTGAAGTCATTAGAAGTGTCTGATGGGACAAAGACCAGCTCTGCATCTGCAACACCTCCACCTATGTCCCAATCAAATACAGATATTAAAGAATAGCCAATAAGTTTTGCAAGCACAAAAGAATGTTACATGGAACACTTGAAATTCATATACGCAAGATTTGGAAGATTTCATAGGTGGCTTGTTCTAGACAGGGACAAAAATCTACTCAAACGCTATCTTTAACTCCACTCAAGCCCAATCAGGGCTCTAGACTCATTCTTCCCACTGGTCGCTCTTTTACGACTAACTTTCTCAGTTGGTCACACAAGCACATAATTTGGTCGCAATTTTTTTTTTTTTTGCTATAACATTTCATTAAGCAATGCATGCTGATTAACTTTTATCATAGTTTATATTTATATGGTAACGAAAGTGTTACCCTTCAACCCTTTTTAATCCGTATTATTTGTGATTTAAAAACTCTTTTCGTGTGCTTTCACTTTCACTTTTTAAATTTGCGATCTTGGTGTCACGTTTTACTAGAAAAGAATGGCTAATTATCTGTTTTGCTTATACACCTTTCAAGACTAAAACAAAAGATGGATTCATTGTTATTATTAATTTTAAAAAATCACAACAACAATAAATCAGTAGGCTACAGAGACAAACTAGCTTACATAAACGTTATTAACAAAAACGACTAAGGCGAAGCATGGCATACACCACATGCTATATTATATACAGACTAATCGTTCCTTGTTATTTCAAATGAATTCCTCAATGTTATGGTAATGCAAAAAAGGCTCAGGACCTAACTGTTAGCAGTGTATTAGTGTAAATGTATAAATAAACATTAACCATTATTAAGAAACTGCTGGAAAAGTATTGTTCAATGTTAGTTAACATTCATGATTTCGTTATTTAAAATAACTTTGATTTATAACAATTAAGACATTTTTGAACCAATTCAATAAAAAAAATTCTGAAATAATTTAAAAAATGTTACATTACTTTTTCCCAATATTCAATAGTTTAATTTAATTGTGCATTTCAGGTAAGTATTCATATTTATCCGTATACATATAAAAGAGTAGTGTTTTATTGCGCTGCAAGTCTATTTATGTACTAGCAGGGCTCTAGAGTGCGACCAATTTGGTCGCACGTGCGCCCTAATTTCTCTCGGGTGCGACTAACAAAAATCCCAGGGCGCACTGGTGCGTCCAGCCATTCGAGAAAAGAAAAAAAAAAGTATCCGTGACTCAGAAACTCTGTGGTTCAACAAAAGACACCCCCGTTAGGCTTATATCGTGGTCTAAACCAATCAGAGATAGTGAAGGCGGACCCCCTCTGATTGGCCGTGGTCCAGATATTCCTGTATGTGTGTGTGCGCTGACAAATGCGCGCCACGTCAGACAGAGAGAAAGAGGTGAGTAGTAGAAAGCAGTGTTGCCAACTTAGCGACATTTAGCGCCTAGACCCCCATAGCAACTTTTTGTTTTCCAAAAAGCAACTAGTGACAAATCGAGTCTGTCAGAGTGTCTCTATGATCGCAGCAACGGCGCGAGATCAGCGCGCTTTCTCTGCATCTGCTCTGTTCAGTGCGAGAGGAGCCCGTTCAGTTAAAACAAATATTATTGCTTCTATAAATGTACATGCAAATATAGAAGAAATCACAGCACAGGAATTGTCTTGTCTTATATTGTGTATTATTTGATTTCATCAGACAACGGCTCAATACAATTATAAATTAGTATTTTTGTGCAGACTAGCTTCTTGGAAGGGAGAGCTGGTTATGAATTCTTAAAGGGATGTGTTTCAGTCATTATTTCATATTTATCCTGTTGACTGACAACATAAACAGTCAAATATATAAAGTAAAACAGTTTTATTGAGAATTTGGCTGCATTAAAATACAGTATGAGCACAGAGAGACGATTAGACAGAACAGAACAGTTATTTTTGTCTTTACTTTGTCATTTAGCTGACGCTTTTATCCAAAGCGGCTTACAAATAAGAAGTAACTAAAATTAAAAGTTAAAACTATACATATTATATACACACATTTAAGAAGATAAAGACATGAAATAAACATGACAAATGCATACAACATTTCAAAACTAAACATTTAAATGAAAATAAAGCTAAAAAATTCTAAATATTAAATCAAGAAAAGGTATGAGTATAAAATGCTTCTAACATAACACTAAAGGCCTAAGTATACTTCTTTTTTGCATAGTAAGAATTGGTTATAAAAACTGTAAATACTTATTTTTTCATTATGTTTTGCAATTATTTAGTAGTCTGTGGTGGGATGGGGCGCAGGATTGTTTTATGGGTTTAAGGGGTTGAGAAGCACTGCACTAGAGCATCCTTCGTTCGGACACAGTGGAAGATCTGATAAGACTCAGTGTAGAAGGGCCAAGTCTGGGAGATGTTTGATGCTAGAGAGTGTGGTCAGCTGGTTTAGCCGAGGCCAAAGATCAAGAAAGCTAAACTACAGGAGTTGGCCATTCGAGGGGCATGTAACTGCAATGGAGGATAGTCCATAATACATTGAGCCATGAGATGTTCAGTTTGACGCCCCTTAATTTAGATTTTATTTATCTTGAGATGTTTTAAGTTTAAATCTCTGCTCAGTGAAGCACTTTAAGCACCAACACTTTTTCAGTAAGTTACCTTTCTTGTAGAATTGTGCTTCAAATAAAGAACTTTATGTTGACCAGATTGTTAGTTAGTCGTTTACTAGTCAATATTGCCTATATAAAAATTTGGGTGCACCTAACTTTTGTGCCGGTGCACCTAAGAAAAAAAGTTAGGCGCACCAGTGCACCCAGTGCAAAAAGTTAGTCTAGAGCCCTGACTAGGGTCAAAGACATTTGAATTTCTGCATTATAATCATAATACATTTACAAAACTTATTTTATATAGAAAGCAAAGCACATTAAATGCAAGTATCTAGTTTTAAGGTTTCAAAAAGTTTTGGGAGAATAAAATGTCACAATGTGGGTGGAATAATGTTCCAATGTCATTCAGTGTAAGACTTATAGTCATGTAATAATTAAAACAATATACTTATTATTCTGACCAGTAGTACTGTACGCATTAAAATATATAAAAGAATATGTGCGCATACTAAATTGTATTGCATTTTCAATGAGTAAAAAATTACAAATGACAAAAATGGGAAAGTGACAATGTTTTAAAATATACTTATTATTAATCTGACCTGTAGTACTGTACACATTAAAATATATAAAAGAATAAGTGCGCATACTAATTTTTTTTGCATTTTAAATGAGTAGAAAATGACAAATGACAAAAATGGGAAAGTGACAATGTTTAAAAATATAAAATTGCAAGTAATAATGAGGGTAAAACTAATTAGTATTTTAATATGTCATGGTTGTAAATATGCCTGATAAGATTGTTGAACTGAATTAAATTTTAGTGGCTGTTTTCTGTAAATTATGGTAAAAATTTATGATATGAATTTGTTGCGCAAAAAATAATTAAACCGGACACTTTCTAATGTATTGAAAAATAACAACAATTCAAAGCTGTATTACACATTGTTTTAATGCTTGAACCCCATTTTTCATCTTTGACCCACTAATAAATAAATGAATTGATTTATTAGTATATAGGTAATCAACAAATCCATAAAACTGTCACTTTATGGCTGTGTAGTTCATATACAGATTGACAGTCAGATGAAACTGTAGACGTTCACTGATTGGCCGGTTTCGCTGTTCGTCATCATTCAACGACTCGCTGATAGGTTAGCGGTGAGGTTAATAACACGCCTCAGAGCGGAGCTATCCAGGAAGTCGTGTTCAAAACACGGAACAAAATGGAGACCTTGGCGCAATGCCAAGAAAAGAATAAACACACGAAGCCTTTGTTAAACGTCTGTTAAAATAATTAACATAGAAAATATTCGAGATTCCGCATGACAGTAATATTTATGTCAAGTCAGGCAACGGGTCAAAAGTATCCACTAAAATGTATAAAGATTGAGGGTAAATCCTCCCACTAAAGAGACCCGCGGTGGCAAAGGTAAAAGGGTCGAGTTCATATGTTAGCTCTCAGGCTAACCAGCTAATGCCTAAAATATGTATACCGATGTATAAATCACACCACAACGATTGACTTAATTACATCTATATACAACATTTGCTCTAGAATAACGCGAAATATGCCAGTCATTCTAAACGATACTATATTCGGACAGATTTTGTCCTTAGATAAAAGCACAAGCGTGATTGTTTACAGCGCCGATGAGGGCCTGCATCTCTGCACTTCACGCGCAAACGGGCTTTTTTCACGGACCGTTTTGACCAACCATTGTGCGACATGCAGAAATCAAAAGCTGCTCACCTGTGATACGGACGGGCGCAGGTTTTTTGCTCTCGGGGTTATTGCACATTATTTGTTATTGTTTTACTCCAGTGAAAGGTCATAGTTCGTGACCCCGTTTGCAAGCGTGCGAGAGTTTTTCTTCCTCTCGGGCTCGTTCACGGTTGCGCGGATACGAGAGTCTGAGCAAGGCGTCGCTGACGTCATCGTGTCTGTCTCTAACATGACCGGGCGCGGTTGAAACAGCATGACGTCTGTGTGACGTAGGATGATAATTGGCCTATTGAGAGCCTTTTTATTCCTACACACACAAGTGCATCTGAAATTTTATTCTAAATGTATTATTTTTCTCAGGCTCCTATGTTTATGTTCAGTTATTTCACTTTAGAGGGAAAAATTGCATGACTGCTGTAATCAAAAACTTGGGTGAATCAATAAAATATAATTAACCTCATACTCTTGTATTTAAAGTATGCTTTATTTTTTGTGTTAGTAATTTAAAACTTATATTCCATGATAAGATAATTAATAATTTTGTCAGTTTAATACCTGACCAGGTTTGTGTTTTTTTCTTCCCAATATATTTCGATCTTGTGGGGTCATTATTAAAAGCAAATATTAAGAAATATCCTCTCAGGCATCACACTTTTGGCACTTTTGTATGGGTCTCAGTTATATAGTTCAATACAAATGATGATGCAAAATAAAACTTCCTCCAATTATAAAGTCATGGTAAAACATTTGGCCCACAGTCGCTTATGCTAGGCCCTAATGTGACAGCTATCGTCCACGTTTGGCCCAAAAGATCTTGCTGTTTGTGCTATGTTCTTGTAGAATGTTTTTTCTCCAACGGTACAGACTTGCTGAGGTTGGTATCTCCCCAGTAAGAACACCTTGGATGTTGTCAAGGTTATTTTGTCATTGGTTTATAAGGGACACATGATCCAAGTTGACCACTGACCAGGGATAGTTCACCCAAAAATGAATTTGCTTATCCTCTGCATCTGTTCCAAGCTTGTATGGGTTTCTTTCTTCTGTTAAGCACAAAATAAAATTAATTGAAGAACGTTGGTAGCTAAACAGTTGATGGTAGCATTAATCATGGAGTTTTACTTTTGCTACTTGAACAAATGGGATCACAATATTCTCCCATTCAACAGAAGTTTACTCAACTAGGACGACTTCTGCTTCTGAGAGACTGGAAATGTGAAAAGGTCCCATAAAGAGTATTCCTGATTTTACTGTGAAGCTGCTTTGAAACAGTATGTATTGCTCGCTATGTAAATACATGACTTGACTTGTTGATTGTAATTTGTTCAAATAAATTACCCTTTTTCATTTAAAAATAAAGCTAGCACGTTGCATGTACAATATAATGATTCTGTTTACAGCACCTTCATAAATCGAATAAAAACATATAAATCAAAAGCACACCTGATGTAAATACTTTATTCATCATTGCTGTAATTTTTATAGAAAAGATTGATCATCATCTTGCTCAGTGATTTGAATGCACCTGATGTCTTTATGGCTTTCTGACTTATAAATATCAACTTTCCAGAAGACTTGAAAGCATCTGATTATGGCTACTTGCATAATTTACTTCATTAAAATGAGTTAAAGCCTAAATTCACTACTTCCTTTTATTGTATTCAATCCACCTAAATATGTAAATAGAAGTTTACTTAATCCATTTGTGTTGGGACTACATTAATAATTTTGTTAACCGAAACTGAGCAGGATTTTTAGTTCAACGTTTGAATTTAACAAAGTTTATGTTGAATTTTTTTTTGGACTGGTGCATAATTGGGTCAATACCAGATTACCGATAAGCTTGAGGACAAACAATACTGTTATCGATACGTGCGTTGTTTATAATGATAATGGCGAATTAGAAGCTGTTCTCATAAACCGATCTCAAGCTGTCTTCCGTCAGAGGTTTGGCACGACATGCAGCGGCACAGTCCCAAACACTGTCCAGCGCGTGTAAAATAATTATAATGCTGAAGGAGAGGTACAATTCATATTTTTTTATTAAATAACTTATAAAATAATTTGAAAACATTCTGTGAGGCACAATTTTACAAACAGCACGAGTTATCCAGCGAGCTCTCTGTCTTTCCCTCTCAAAATGAGAGGGCTCAAATGGCTTCATATCACCACATTGCGTCTGCACTATAAACGAGCTGCACACTGCACGACTGACACAGGAATTGTCACAGTTTACATGCATCATCACTAAAGTTTATAATTTGCATTTCTTTTTTAAGTTTGCCAATATTTAAACTATTCAGCACTCGTGCGCTCTCCAGTGTGCTCTCTCAACAATTGTCCCATTGTAAAAACAAAAATACACAGCATGATCAAACATTTAATTACATATTTTTTGGGGGAAAGTCTTAAAATTCCCCCCTCCACCACTAAAAAAAAAAGAAATCCTCCCTCCCACAAGAGTCACCTAAGAGGGGAATTTTCACAAATGAAACTCAGGACCTGATTGGAGAATCACTATAAATAAGTCTACATGTTAAAAAGAAGCCTTTTTTATCATGTAGATAAAAACAGAGATAAAAAAGTCCCTCTAAAACATAGAGGGACACTCTATGTTAGGAGAAATCACGCCCGCTCCCTGAGAAAGTCAATATTTAAATTTTATTTAATAAAAATGGCTAGAGACGCCAGAATTCTCTATTACATTCTATTGTGCTCATGTGCACACGATGTTCAAATATGTTGTGCTATGGTATGCTGAGGAAATCTCACTCTTTCTCTCTCTCCCTCTCTCTGAAGGGCCTTTTTATTTAAAACATGTGTTTTATGTGCCTTTTTCTGTTTGCTTGGAGGCATTTGTAAACTGCAGTAATAACATAACTTGACATTTTCAACATCTTTTTACATCATTTATTTTTGCACCAAATTATAGAGAGTTGTATGGATTACTGTATAGATAAGTATCATATCAGTATCGATAAAATGTAAACGAAACCCATCCCTACCCCAGAATCGATCGCAAAATCCACCGAGGGGGGCCCCCTCCCGGGAACACTTGCTTAGGGCCCCAAAACACTAAACACGCCCCTGGTGCTGAGCTTGCATTTTGGGTGGCTATGAGTGTTGCGTTACTCAGTGAGCAATAGTTGTGCTAATGCAAATGCAGGCAAGAAATGGGCTTTATTACAAGCATGCACGGTTACAAGAACTTTGTTTAATGTACAATAACAATCAAGTCTTAATATGATTCACTTTATATATTTCTTTATAAATACTTAGTCTTGGAAGGTATTAAAAATATTAGGTAGACTTTACCTACACTTTAACTTTAGGCTTGCCATAGCTGTTAAATGTATGTAATCTTCACTCAAAACATGGGATGAAATTGACTGCAAATTACCTTTCCCAACTTTCACAATGTTAAATTATATTTAGCCTTTGTAGTTTAAACATATATTTAACATGTTTCAATGGGATATTTACTTTTTAATATAAAAATAATAATAATAATATTAAGGGGACAGTTTACCCAAAAATGAAAATTCTGTCATCATTTACTAACCCTGCATTGTTTCCAAAGCTCTATTAATTTCTGCTGATTCACGAGAACGCTTCTGCTCATAACCAGTGTTGGGGAAAGTTACTTTTAAAAGTAATGCATTACAATATTGCGTTACTCCCTAAAAAAGTAACTAATTATGTTACTTAGTTACTTTTTATGGAAAGTAATGCGTTACGTTACTTTTGTGTTACTTTTACGTTACTTTTTAAACATGAGCAGGGCGTGATTGTTTGTTTTTAATACAATAAGTTATATTTATAGCAAATGTAAAAGCCCTTTCACACCAAAAAGTGTAATGAATAAACCTCAGGCTGAAGGAAAAGTAAATCACGTCTGTACAGTAGAACATAGGAGAATAAGTTCAACACTCTTCAGCAATAAAAAAGCAATGAAGCACAATTGTTAGTTTATCTAAAGTCATTTTTGCTTATTAGTATGGTTGAACTGGATCATCAAAGGTCAGCAGCAAACACAATGGTTAATAAAATGAGATTAGATATATTTGTGTTGTTTAACATTTAATTATTGCAGGTTTGCATCATATTCTGAGTTTGCATATCACTGTTTTAATTAATTTTGATGAATACTGAATCAGTTTTTTGCGAGTGGGATGAATTAATACACATTCACATTTAGTCTAGATTAGATCTAAGATCATGTCCACACAGCGCACTGTCAGTCAATACATGGAAAAAAGTAACTCCGATATTTTCTAGTAAATTAAAAAGTAATGCGTTACTTTACTAGTTACTTGAAAAAAGTAATATTATTACGTAACTCGCGTTACTTGTAATGCGTTACCCCCAACACTGCTCATAACTATCAGACTCTGTCAGTTCACTTGCTGCATATAGCTGTTTGTATGAAGTAGTGATGGCAAAGTGAAGCGTTCTAAACCAGTGCAGCTTTCAACACAATTGAATCGGGAAAAGGTTAATTACTCTAAGCTTTTTAAATCGGTTCATGCTGTGGTCATCTTGTGGTCATACAAATGAACAACACCTTCCAAAGTGCTGTGATTCATTACAGCTGCTGGTTTCGCACCTGGTTCTACTGCTGATTTCTTGTTTTACTTTATTGTATACAAATAATGGCCATTGTCAAAGTCATTAACTTGTGTCGTGTACTGCCACTAAAATAATTCAAATAAATCAAACATAAACTCATGAATTAAATCTGTGATCTGTCAATGTTAACTCTGCCTCAGTCCTTAGACTGTTATTTCATGGGCAAAGTTCATTTGACCATAATATATAAATTAGGATAAAAATAAAACAATGCTAACGCATTATAATGTAAAGGAAACGGCGCTGTGGTTCGCTTCGTTTGAAGCAGATACTGAAGTGGTTTTCAGGTGAATGAAGCTTCTGACGTCATGGATCACGTGCTTTTGCCAAAACGAATCAAGCTCCGATACAATGCTTCGATGTGACATGTTTCGTTTTTTTGATACAAGCTTCGAAGCCTCGGTGTCGAACGTCACGTCACTAGTAGGAAGTGATATAATAATGTATCAGGACTGCAATAATTCTTAATTGATTGTCACTTTATAGAAATGCTCGCTGATCTGCATTATGTCCGTGGATTACATCGTATTTGAACTCAAAGCCGTAGAAACGGACATCTGAAAAGGCATCGAATAAACGATGCATTTATCATCTTCATGGCAAAGTGTGAAAACTGCAACGTGGATTTTATTACAGAGAATATTCAGCTCCGGAAAGGTAACATCTACTTTAAAGTTAAACTATAAAGAATTGCACACGCATCGAAATGGCATTCTAGGTCACGAGACAGACAGCATCAAGGTTGAGTCCATTTGAACGACATTTTCAATGATATATGTTTATTTATCATTAAAGTCAAACTGCTGCTGCGGCAGTCGTTTAAATAATAACAGCGTTGTGATTCTGTTTAGCGTACGCGTTCGTGAGAGGACGCCTTTTCTTTCCCTGTTGTTTCGTTATCAAGTATTGTTCAGCTGCAGTGAAGCTTAATCCTGTCCTGGAGCATTTCTCGAAGACGATTTTAGCACACTGGCTTTATCAGAAATAAATGGTTAGCTTAATATTCAGTCATATTTTAAACAACTTTTAATAGACGTCATCAAATAGTTGTTAACCCATACGTAGGTTCACACAATAATTTTCATTGATAAAACTGAAACACAAATTGAGTAACTAAAACACAAATGCAGTCTATACATTTAATTTTGTAGATTCATTTAAAATGGAAAAAAAATTGTAAGAGAAAAGTCTTTCAGACCACATTACAATAGTTTAAGAAACCCAATCAATACTACAAGTACTATTACTACTACTACTAAAAATAATAATTTAATTGTAATAGTTTAAGTGCAGCTGTGGTTGGCAGAACTTTACCAACATTTTAGGTTGTACTACTGACTGAACTAAACAATGTTAATAATATACTAACCTACTCAAGTACTACAAAAATTTTCTACCTTTATAATACACTGACAACCATAAAAACAGGTGGTAAAAAAGCCATCTGTTAAGTCAAAGTAAATTACTGTAGTCAGAAATGAACCGAAACCAATGCTTGCTGGATCATTTTCTTACAAATAACTATGAATGAACAGCAGAATGATGCTAACATCACAGTAATTTACTGTGACTTAACATTATAAAATTGTCTTTAACTGTGCCACTGTGAGAAATGTTGTTGTTTACTACTGTAATTGTTTTGAAGCCACCACAATGGTGATTAGTTATTGTTTGGGATCTTGGACCTTGTATATTCATAATCAAATATCTGATCTAGTCATATCATTTTGACAAATGCTTTCATTTTTCACACTTCTGACAAGCAGTTAGACACTATTTTAAATTTTGTACTGCCCACTCATGTTTTTCAAAGCAAAAATGCATTCTGTTTGAGTGACCCCTAACAAAGTCAATCATCTTTTTATATAGCGCTTTTAATAAAAAAATTGTGTCAAAGCAAAAATAGTGTGTAAATAATGCATACATATCAGCAAAAGAATATAGATATTGCCCATTACGCACTAATCTATTCTGCTCATCTTTTTTTCCCTTTTGCAGTTGGTGGTGCAACAGTGCTGAGAAAAGCAGAATTGGACATCTTGCTGCGGCCTTTTTGTCCCTTCGCTGGATCTATTTTTACACAATCAGTGTAATCATATCCATATAGGAAAATTCTAAAAGTTTTTTCTGGTGATCTGTAAAAATGGGGACAGGGTCTAGTTTTAGGATCTGTAAGGGCCACTTTGGGAAGCGAGGAGGCCATTTAAAGTGTATCGTTACTTCTTAATAATAGTCTTCTGTATCTCCCTGCTAGCTTTACCCTTTATTGACGTAATTGAATTGTGGGTAACCTCACTGGGCATGAACAGAGCAATAGGTCCTCATGAAGTAGACCTTCCACACAGCATACCCCTGACCCGTTCCGAAGAGTATTTGCTTATGCCTAGCATCCACGTCTGCCAGCGTGCCAAACCTTACCTCATCATTTTGGTGGTAACCGCACCTCACAACAGAAAGGCCCGCCAGTCCATTCGAGACACCTGGGGTGGGGAAGTACAAGTCAGGGGTCACCGAGTCATGACCCTCTTCATTGTAGGTCAGCCAACTGACCCAGTTATTGGCAAAGAATTATTAGAAGAGTCAAAGGAACGTGGGGACCTCATACAGGGTCGCTTCATGGACTCCTATGGCAACTTGACCCTGAAAACTCTGTCTATGCTGGGCTGGGCACGCCGTTTCTGTCCACAGGCTCACTACCTGGCTAAGGTAGATGACGATGTACTGTTTAACCCCAGTGCACTGCTGCAATACCTCAACCTCAGCTTTAAAACAAAAGAAAATGACCTCACAGAACTGTATCTGGGTCGGGTCCACATGCAGGTAGCACCGGACCGCAATCCTGCCAGTAGACACTTTGTGTCGGAAACTGCATACGCTGGTATGGTCTTTCCTGATTACTGCAGTGGAACAGCATATGTACTTTCTCGGCCAGCTTTGTTCAAGCTATCGCTAGCAGCTGTTGCCATACCTTTACCCAGACCATTGCCCCCTGAGGATGTGTTTGTAGGTATTTGCACTCACCTGGCAGGCATTACACCTACCCATTCTCCACTCTTCTCTGGAGGTCCTGCTGTACCATACAGTCGTTGCTGCTACCAAACTATGGTGTCTGTCCACCATACCAAGCCAGTGGACATGGTGCACTACTGGACGGAAGTGCACTCCACTGCCCCATGTTCATGGTTGGGTATGCGCACTTCTCTTGGTGTCTGTAAAATAAGAGCACTTCTTGGGACACTGTTGGGGAAAGACTCCTAAAATGAAGATTATTAAATCTGAGGAGCCTGTAGGAAAGTCAAGTATTGTGAACAAAAAAAAAAAGCACAAAGGGAATTCTTTGGTGGTACTATGCACTGCAATAATTTTGTTATTATAAAATACTTGAATTTGTGTTCACTGCTTTACCCAGCATGTGCATTTCATGCTTAATTTTATGCTCAAAGTGGGCCGGTATGAACTGTGACAGTCCTGGCACTTCAGTATTATGATCTTTAGAATAGCTTCGCTTTTCTTTGCGAACCGATGTTGCCGGTACTTAGCCATTCAGAGTCAAAGTGTCTATGTGATTAGTAATTATACACTCCATAAATAGCACTATAGTAGGAGATCAATTGAGTGCAAGTGGAGACTGTCTGATATATTGCCGCTGAGGACACACACGCAATAGTATCAAATCAGTTGTTTCACAGATGCTTCCTTTAATAAATACATTTATGATCTACCAGCAATATCTCAAAGTATTTTTTTTACCATTGTAGTCATTTCAAATATGATAATGATTTGCATATGCCAGACAGTGTACACTGGCACTTTATTGCCCCACTGCAAGCACTGAATACTAAATTATAACAAAATATAATGGGAACATGGCTTGGCCCAAGAAGGACAGTATGCACAGAGAGTCAAAAATGAATTTCAGTTGGCTGACAGAGTTTACCCAAGACTAAATTCTCCATATTTTCAAAGGTTGAAGGTTGTATCCAGTAGGTCTGCAAGATAATGGTTGAACAGTAATTCACACTTATTTTGCAAAAAATACAAATCACGATTACTGTCATTTTAACTTTAATTTTGACTTTGCTGCCAATGCAAGATAATGCTAATACAAAATAAAATAGATATTTTCAGGATAAATAGCCAGTGGGAAAATATCACAGACATTAATGCTTCTTAAAATGATAGAAGCATAAATTAATCACAATTAAAATACGATTCATCGTGCAGGCCGAGTATCCAGTCTTCAACTAACTTGAAATACAGAAACTCTTGTATCTTACACAAAATCAACAGACATTATTCTATGTTCTAAAGATTATCACAGGGTTAACAGTACAAAAATACTCTTCCCATTTGAGAGAATGATTTCAGCGAACAGCTAATTGATATTAACATTACTATAAATTGTCATTTTAGGTGAAACTTAGCAAACACAATGAAATATTGGGAATAAGTAAGTAAAGTGATTTATTTGCCAAACAACAGTAATTCTTTTGCAAATCTGTGCCAGTGATGGAGGGTTTTGAGTAAGCAGATCCATAGAAGCGTTTGCACCTCTGCTCTATTGCTATACGTGGTCATGATTGTTGCATTGGGCCATTTCATGTGAAAGAAAAACTGGAAATACTTGCTAGCATGTACTTATTTGAACAATGCCTGAGACTTGGTGTTATTGGCACTTCCTCTGTATGTTTGCCTCTTCAAGATTAATCGCTTTATGTACTCCCCAATTGTAAGTCGCTTTGGATAAAAGCATCTGCTAAATTACTAAATGCAAATGTAAATACGGTTCGGGCTGGGCTTGTATTGTTCTTGTTGGCCCTTATAAACCTCTCGGGCCTGTGCATACCTTTTCCCTGTTGCAATGCCTCTTTATATGATACAATACTAACTCCACTGAATTAAAAAAGTACAAAATAATAAATGTTTAAAAAAAAAAATTATTTTGGGCATAGACAAAGGGGTACGTGTTATTTTACCACGTTAGAGCAAGCTAATTAAGTTTAAAATGTCTTAATATTTGTATTGTTCCATTTGGTTTTCCAATCTTGTGTGTGACACTTTGTAAGCATCCGTAGGTTTCTTGCAAGGCATCATCATCATCTAATTGCTGTTCCTGGCAAAAAAGTTAAAGAAGTCACTGCAGTGGTGAGCAATGAAAAATGCTTTACAACACATAACTGGATTAAAAAAGAATTAAAGGCATAGTTCACCCCAAACTTTATCCTCATTTACTCACATTTACGTCATTCCAAATCTGATAGTGTCCATGCACTGAAAGGTATAATCACTTTATATGATGAACATTTAATTTAGGTTTTTAGTCATGCATAAATACTGATTAACTCACAAACTTATAGCACATCAAATATGGAAAATGGAAGATTAACTTGTGCTTGCCTGGCACACAAGAACAAACTTCACTGGTTTATGCGCGTCAAGCAAGCACGCCTGAGCCTCCACTGATCAGACAGTATTTGATGTGCTATACATTTTCAGCTGTTGTTGGGGACCTTCAGTAAACCAAGAGTAGATAATCTAGTGTCCCTGACAACACAATGAATAAAATTAAATGATAAGCTGTCTGAGTTCTGGTTAATAGCGGTAGCGGACAAATACATAGCGGACAAATACATGTACAATTTTTATAGGTATTTTATTAAACAAGCTAAAAGCTTTCAATGAATAAGGAAATTACATCCAGAGTTAAAAAAAAATCTTACATTTGCAACAGATTAGCATGTATGAATACTCTCGTCTTTGAATTAGTCCTCTAGGATGGGTTCACAGCAGTCAGGGATCTTTACTTTCTAAAACGGTCAAGTGTTGACTTATTTCCCAACTTTTCATTAGACTTCTCTTTCAGCTCTTTCTCTCTTTCTGTTCGCTCCTGTGCGGATTGCCGAATGTCGTCCTGCAGAATCCCAATAGAGAGGAAGTGGTGTGAACAGAGCAAATAAACACTACTGAGAGAGGCTTGTGTTTAAGTTCAACAAAGACTTTCTGGTCTCAAAAACCCTTTAAGTCTATGATATTCTGACCTCTAGATATAGCTTTGGTGCCTCCTGGAATGCTATCAAACTTTTAACTTGTTGTCCACTAAACATTTTAGCCCGATTGGTTAAAAATCGTACATCATCTATGTGAGGCATCATCGTGTCTGTAGTACGAACAATGTGAGATGATTCCAAGCAGAGACCAAAGACAGAGAGAGAGAGAGAGAGAGAAAATAGAAAAATTGAAAAACTTCAATAGAAAAACTACAACTAGAAATTATCAAAAACATTTTAGGGGTCCATAGATCTACATCCAATGATGCCTGCAGAGCTGAATTAGGCTTTTACCCACTGAATATTGAGATCCAGAAGAGATGTGTTCAGTTCTGGCATCACCTCCATCAATCTGATCCTGATTCAGTCCAATATAAAGCCCTCCTCGCCAATGAAACCTCAGCAGAATCTCATCCTCTAAACACACTCGCTCATCAGCTCGTCCATAAAACCCAGCTCCTCACCGACTACAGCTTCACCCCCAGAACCATTATTAAAGAAATTGACACCAATCTAAAAGACATTCATGATGAATCTCTAAAAATACAATTTGACCTTCAAAATAAGCTCCAATGCTACTCAACCCTAAACAGAACCACTACATTTGCCAATTATTTATTGATTAAACCATTTAAAGAAAGACAAATCCTCTCCAAATACAGATTAAGTGACCATGATCTAGAAATAGAGAGAGGAAGACAGACAAACATGGACCGAGCGAGAGCAGAGGATCTGTAGACACTGTGATCTACAGCAAATAGAGGATGAGAAACACTTTCTGATGTGTCCCAAATATCTCCATGTGAGGGAAACATTTCTCCCCAGATTTGAAGCCCTGATCCCATCATTTACAGAGCTCAGTGATTTTGAGATAATGCCCTTCTTACTCAGAGAAGATGATAACACAGCTGCACTAGCTGCTAAATATGTGTTAACCATTCACAATGTTAGATGTTCAACATGATTCACTTGATACTGACCAACTTGATCTTTTCATTTATTTAGAATGATTTTGATTTTATTTATTATTTATGTTGTTATTTATTTACCTATGTTATTGTTGTATATATATATATATATATATATATATATATATTAATGCTTTGGCAACATTGTGTTACGCAGTCATGCTAATAAAGCTTATTTGAATTTAATTGAATTGAATTGAGAGAGAGAAAGAGAGAGACAGAAAGACAGAGAGAGAGCGAGAGAGAAGACAGAGAGAGAGAGAGAGAAAACGAAATACCCTCTGATCCTCATGGGCGACTTTCTTCTTTCTTTTCTCTATGGCACCAGCCGAGCTTCTTCCTTTCTTCTTTGTCCTTGGTTTAAATTTGTCTTTTGCCAATGGATCAAAGCCCTGAAACAAAGACGAGACACAGAATAAGAACTAATTACACCAACCTGATGGACACATAAGGGGTGTAAGGATACACATATGGGTCTTTCTTTTGTAAGTACAGCATTGTTTTAACCACTGCACGAGTGGAAATTCATTGAAAACTTACAGTTTTATATATTGTTACTTTTGATAAGAAATAACATATTTTTTTCAGGAAATTCAATCAATAAATGCCATTTTGACACTTTGGCAGCTCGGAGCGCAAGTGAAGTATGAGCATCCCTATCTCTTTAATACTAGTTTTAACGTGAAATAAACATCTCATGCCAAATGGTATTGCTCAATCAGTGTTTCAACTGCTGAAAGACGTCAATAAAACAGCGTGTAAACAAAATGTCATGTAGCATTTCATTTACCAAAGGCATCAGTGTCCACAGCAAGTTAGATCGCTGGAGAAATGAAGTCTAGAGAAGAGCATTTTGCGAAATATCGGACAATATACTAATTTTATACTGATTTATATATTTCAACAACTATATTCAAACAAGTTAATTTAATAACTGCATGATGTGCAATTTACATGTTTGCATACATTTTTTTAAGTTGTGTTGATTATATATATACATTTTTTGTATTAAATTTAAGTTTGGACTCTGTTGTCAGTTATAACCTTATAGTAATGGTATATATAGTAGTTGGCGCTGTCACCCTGTTAGTAAACAGTACCTGTACGGTAGTGACGATTAGCTCTTCCGTCACTAAAATCACTGTTGCTCTACTATTCACAGTGATAACAGCTTTAGCTGTGTTAGCAAACTCTTGAGCAGCAACAACACTACCAAGTACTCTGCCATTGTTGTGTATTCGCGCTTGCCTTTAAAATCGACACGTACTGCACACGTCTACATACCTATCACATACTATGCATGCGCATGGCGTCACTGTTTTCAAAGATTGTTGAACGGAATCCATGTTCCAAATCCATTGTTACCATGTTTACACAGAAACAAAACGGTGACACTATCAAAAATTTGCACTTTGAAACCCATTTTCAAAATTATGCTTTTTCAGTCCCCAAAACGCTGTTGTCGAGCTGTGAGTTAGCTGTGCCGTGAGAACAGGCAAAATACATAAAAAGTTTCCAGTTTTTGGCTGAAAAAGTTATCGTGTAAACGGCCCCTTAGATGTGTTTTGTGTGTTGTTTCGCAGCATTCACGCTGAAAACCAATGATGCCACTCAATATTTTTTGCATTCAGTGGGCAGAACCGCATTCACTTCAGCTTACGGTGACACCACATGCATACCCCTCTATAGTTTAGAGCAGAAGTTCCTAACTATGGCCCTCGAGATCAACTTTCCTGCAGAGTTTAGCTCCAAACTTGATCAAACTCACCTGTCTGAAACCTTCTCAAAATCCCGAAGAACTTGATTTGTTTGTTCAGGTGTGTCTGATTAGGGTTTGGAGCTAAAACTCCACAGGAAAGTGGACCTTGAGAGCCAGAGTTGAGAATGCATGGTTTAGAGCAGAGGTCTTCAACCCTGCTTCTGGGGACCCACTCTCCTGGAAAGCATATTTCCAACCGGCTTTAGCCCACCTGCAGTCTTGAGGAGCTTGATTGGCCATTTCAGGTGTGTTTGATTAGGGTTGTAGCTAAATTTTTCAGGATAGTGGGTCCCGAGGAACAGGGTCGAAGACCTCTGGTTTAGAGCATAAGAGGTAGATTTTAATTGTAATTAGATTAAATTAAAGAAAGAGCAATTAAGTTCTGTAAAACACTATTTAAAGGGATACTCCACCCCAAAATGGTACTTTTGTCATGTTTCACTTACAACCCATGTCGCTCCAAACCCATAAAACTTAGTTCGTCTTCGGAACACAATGTAAGATATTTTGGATGAGAACCGCTTGTGATTGTCCCATCGACTATCAAGTAAATTACACTGTCAAGGTCCAGGAAAGTATCGCCAGGATACTCCATCTGCCATCAGTGGTTCAATCGTAATGGTATGAAGTGACGAGAATACTTTTTGTACGGAAATAAAACAAAAATAACAACTTTATTCAACATTTAGGCACCGTAAGGTCTCCTCTGAGTCAGCGTAATACCATTTTGGAGATTATCCCCTGGACACAAAATGCGTATACTTTTCTGTATCAGCCGGGCCACAAGGGTGCGCTGTTTGCATTAAAATCAGAGCGTAAATCGACGAAGACGACAACCCTGTGTCAAGGCTGATATAGAAGAGTCTACGAATTTTGCGTCAGAGACTGTTTTTTTTTTTTCATACAAAAAGTATTCTCGTCGCTTCAAAACGTTATGATTGCACCACTGATGGCAGATTAGGAGTGGGAGGAAAAAATTATAGATCCATGGCGATTCTTTCTCCAACGATTCTCGATCGATCAATTCTGAGCAGTTTTTAACCAGATGTGCAATGACGTTGAGTTTGCTTTAGAAACACCCGTATTCTGCTTGCTTCGAATTCCTCACACAAACACATACACCACTCGAACCTAATGTAAAATAATATTTCATAATGTTCGGAAAGGTTTAGGCGAATTACAAGGACATTCACAGGCTTCATTGCACAGGATGCGCTGTGAGAGATGCGTGCTTTGTTTGATGTTACACTTGAAGTTTGCGGTCTCTCCCGTCTGTATTTTCCTTACAAATGCTCTACGAAGTCATCATTTCTGTGGTTTGGAATGCAGTGGACATATATTTAAAATATGAACCTCACTAACAGAAGGCTGCTTTCAATTTCAAATGCTTTGTGTAGACTATTCGCGCATGCGGCTGTGCGCAACTCCGTGTAAGTGGTTTAATGTACTTGCGTCTCAAAATGGTTTTATGACAAAATGAATGTAAACACAGCCAGTTATATCTTAAGGTATTAAACAGACAGGACAAACCACATAACTTCTTATATTTCAAAAGAGATCCGTGCGTGAATGCAGTTTAACCTGTTAACCCGCACCAGGACGCCAGCGCACTGAGCGCTCTTTGTTTGCACGTCATTGTTTACGAATAGATTAAATGAAATGGGACAAAATGAATCTTGACAGACTATACATCATTCTGAAGGTCTAAGCCTCAAGCATTGACGACAGATCACTGTTTTTCGATCGAAAGCTTATAAGGAATGTCTTTGCTAAATTTGTGTAAGCAGTACACATCAAAACATCCAGAATAAAAACGCAATGCATACCAGCTTCGTCATAATATTGAGTCACAAACGCATCCACAACAGTAAATCTCGGTTTAGTTAGAGAGGTAAGGGTCTACAGAACAACATCCCATCAGCACTTTTAGTCCAACGAAACAATAACGTTGTAATATGGGTGGATATTCCTTTGTTTACGTCTCATTTCTTAAGGGATAGTTATTGTTTGTATCCGTTATGGAATAAATTACGCTCAAAAACAGCGTCTTGGTGGAAAAACAACAACATGCTTTTGTAGCATGTAAAAAAGTAAACAAAATGAGACCATCCCAAATAAACAAAATACAAACAAAATGAGACCATCCCAAATAAAGCCACAGATAAGCAGAATATTGTTTAATTGAATTCTAACGCTTTCTTGTGACGCACGCTGTGGCGAACCTGCCATCTGATTGGAGCGTAACTTAATGATCGGCTTTTTGGGCAATCCTTTTTTTGCCCTCTTTTTCTTCAACATTTTTCAAATGCATGTTTGTTTTGTGGGAAATGTGGCTGTATCTGTATGATTAGCATCTGTGTGACTGATAATCAGCGTGTGATTACCGACTGTATGACACCTATCAGTATGAATGCTGATCGGCCATTGAGTATATGGCCATCTGTATGATTATCATCTGTAATACAGCACTATACATTCTGGTATCTTCTTCAAATTTGAAATCTAAACTCATGAGACATGCGACTTTCAACCCATTACTTTTCTGTTTGGAACGACATGGGGGTAAGTGAAAAATAAAACAATTATAATTTTGGGGTGGAGTATCCCTATAATAATAATTATATATATATATTAGGGCTGTCAATCGATTAAAATATTTAATCACGATTAAATCGCATGATTGTCATGAGTTCATAAAGTTGTTCCTTCCGGTTCCTTCTGGTGGCGCTGCTGAGTTCAGTCACCTGTGAATTAGCTCCGCTCAGAATTGTGCTTTTTGTGTGGTTTTTTTATACCTATTTTTACTTTTTTACTTCTCTTTTTATACGGGTATCGTCTACAATGATTATGTATGACAGAAGAACACATTTGGACATTGGACAGCGCTACACTAACCTGATTCAGGACACTTTATCCACGGACCCAGCTTAGCCATTGGAGATACTTCGGAACAACGAGTTGAACGATGACCACCTGAATAACCGCAGGAGACGAAGGAAACATCGCGGGAGACGCGCTGGAATACGCAACAGACTGAGGGAAAGGGCTCACAGTCCTCCTTTACAGAGTATTCTGCTCGCTAATGTCCAATTCTTGGAGAATAAGATGGACGATCTTAGAGCCAGGATAAGTTTCCAACGGGACATTAGAGACTGTAACATCCTTTGTTTGACCGAAACATGGCTCACGCCGACGGTCCCGGACACCGCTGTAACGCCGTCTGCTAACTTTTCTGTTTTACGGATGGACAGAACAGCCGAAGCCGGAAAAACCAAAGGTGGTGGGGTGTGTTTCATGATTAACAAGAAATGGTGTGACCCCAGAAATATCTCCATTCTGTCGTGCTCCTACTCGCCTCATCTAGAACACTCTCCATTATCTGCCACCCATTCTATCTGCCCCGGGAATTTTCATCAATCGTCATTACTTCTGTCTACATTCCACCACAAGCTGACACTAGCTTGGCTTTGCTCAATCTCCACGATGTGCTCAGCGGATATAACAACAAACATCCTGACGCTGCCTTCATCATCGCCGGGGACTTTAACAAAGCCAACCTCAAGAAGGTCTTGCCGAACTTTCATCAGCATATATCCTGTCCAACCAGAGGACTGAATACACTCGATCATTGCTACACTCCGCTCAAAAATGCCTACAAAGCCCACTTACTGCCGGCTTTTGACAAATCGGATCATTTCGCCATTTTCCTCACACCGGAATACAAACAAAGGATCGTTCATGAACCGCCGGTGGAGAGGGAAGTGACGCGCTGGTCCTCCCACTCTGAAGCTATGCTACAGGCATCTCTTGATGACGTCGACTGGGACATGTTCCGGACGAGTTCATCTGACGTCAGCGAATTCACAGATGTAGCATTAAGCTTCGTAAACACGCTAACCAAACAGGCCACTGAAACGGTAACAATAAAGACATTTTCTAATCAGAAACCGTGGGTGGACAGATCAATCCGTGATGCGGTTAACCATCGTACTGCCGCATACAACGCTGGTCTGTTGTCAGGAAACATGAGCGAGTACAAAGCATCGTGCTACGCTCTCCGTCGGGCAGTAAGAGCCGCTAAACGCCGGTACAGGGAGAGAATTGAGTCACATTTCCAGCTCAATGACTCTCGACGCATGTGGCAGGGACTGAAGACCATATGTTCCTCTGGAAATAACTCCTCCGCAGAGGTGAGAGCAGATCCATTGCTGGCCGAAGAGCTAAACACCTTCTACGGCCGCTTTGAATGCAATGGCGGTGGCGCGACTCTGCCGAGCAGCACGTCAGGAAGCAGCAGACAGAGCAGCGATCATGTATTAACCCTGTCGGAGGGAACTAAGGAGAGTGAACGTCAGGAAAGCAGCAGGACCTGATGGGATTACTGGCCGCGTTCTCATGAGTCCCTTGCTACCTCTGTTGTTCCCACCTCCTTTAAAAAATCTGTCATAATCCCTGTGCCTAAGAACAGTAAACCCTCTTGCCTGAATGACTATCGTCCAGTTGCCCTCACATCAACAGTCATGAAGGTTTTTGAGAGACTTTTAAAGAAACACATTTGCTCCTCCATCCCTGCTACTTTGGACCCTCTTCAGTTTGCCTATCGGCCAAATAGGTCTACTGATGATGCCATCTCTCAGGTACTGCACTCCTCCCTCACTCATTGACAGCAAAATGGCAACTATGTCAGGCTGCTATTCATTGACTATAGCTCAGCTTTCAACACTATAGTCCCCACCAAGCTAGCTGTCAAACTCTCAGACCTCGGCCTAAACACTTCACTCTAGGGCTGGGCGATATGGCCCAAAAAATTATCACGATAATTATTTTCATATCAGTCGATATCGATAATTATCACGATAAATGTCCAATCTTTATTTCTTTCAAGTTTAAAGCCAGATTTTTGCTCCAAAGTGAAAGTTTTAGAAACCAGACCATTAATTTTCCTTAACACAATAATTATCTAAATATATATGTATTTCTTAGTTTTTGCATGTTCTAATGAGTTGATATTGTTTCAAAATCAAGAAACCGGTTTGAGTTGCCTCATAATATGAATGATAATAATATCACTTTTTTGTCTCTTAGAAATGCACATTTGATCGTAGCTTGAGTTAGGATGCAGTAACATTTTTGTTCATTATCAAAATCAGTAACATCTTTACATCAGTAACATCTGTAGCAACCTCAGTTTTATATGGTATAATGTATTCTGACCAAGTTTTTATTTTTATTAAGCATTGGTCTCCTATAGTAGCATACATTTAAATAATGATAAACAGTTAAAACCACACATATAGCACCTCAATAACATGGTCAAAATATAACTAAATGGTTTTTAAGTAGTCTATTTGTATGAAAGACAGTAACTGTTAGTCTAAAACCATTCAGTATAAATGTACACATGCTATAGCTGCCTTAACCACACATACTTACTATAATTATATACCATTACTCCTGTAATAATATTAAATGTGAATATCCCACATTTCTGCCACAATACCATAGTGCAGTGAATGTTACTACAGTAAATCCATGGTAAATAATGGCGATGTGCATATTGAAAAGCCTTCTGACTGTCTCGTTGCACAGTGTTTCTCGGCTTGTGTTCTCACAGTAGGCGCGTTCGACTTAATGCGGCGCTGCACAGAATGGTCAGTGTAAGACATCAAAGTACCGCGAGAGTGATAAGAGCAGATTAAACCTATGCTTTCGAATGGCTCTCGCGGTACTCTGATGTCTTACAATGACCATTCTGTGCAGCGCCACTTTAAGTCGAACGCGCCTACTGACTGGATCTCACAGCAATGCTTAGTGATCACGTGACCGAGTAAACGCATCTGCTCTAGTGAGCTCGTGCCGCGCGGCAGTTTGAACTGTGATCCGAGCGGATAAACGGTCCGTGTGGCGCGATTCAAATGAGTCACGTGGTTTCGTTCCGCTTTTGGCGCATAAACATTATATTGAACATTTTTCGAACTTTTCATATCGTTTTAGAGGAAAATTATATCGCGATAATTATCGTTATCGAATTATCGCCCAGCCCTACTTCACTCTGTGACTGGATTCAACATTTCCTCACCGCCAGACCACAAGTGGTGAAAGTCGGCCAGTTCACCTCCAATTCCATCACCCTGAACATAGGAGCCCCACAGGGCTGTGTCCTGAGCCCCCTGCTCTACTCTCTCTACACCCACGACTGCGTGTCCTCTCACAGCTCCACTTCCATTGTTAAATTTGCGGATGATACTGTGGTTCTGGGCCTCATTAACAACGATGATGAGGCCGCATGCTTGGATGAGGTAGAGAGACTCACATCATGGTGCCAGGACAACTGTCTCTCTCTGAACGTGAGCAAAACTAAGGAGCTGATTGTGGACTTCAGGAAGAGACAGCAGCGGCCCTACACTCCTCTTATGATCAGTGGGACCCCTGTGGAGAGGGTGAGCAGCTTCAAGTACCTCGGTGTAAACATCTCAGAGGACCTGACTTGGACTACACACATTCAGACTCAGGTTAAGAAAGCCAGGCAAAGACTGTACCATCTGCGACAGCTGAGGAAATTCAGGGTCTCACCAGCTATCCTGAAAACTTTCTATTCAGGGGCCATAGAAAGTGTATTGACAGTGCATCTCAGTGTGGTATGGTAATTCCTCAAATCAGGACTGCAAAGCTCTACAGAGAGTCATGCGCTTAGCTGAGCGCATCTCAGGGTCGGCTCTCCCCTCTCTGCAGGACATCTACTTCAAACGCTGTAAAAGCAGAGCTGCTAAAATCCTCAAAGATTCAACTCACCCCGGTAACCATCTTTTCTGTTTACTGCCATCTGGCAAGAGCTTCAGGAGCATGATGGCAAAAACTGAGAGACTGAGGAGGAGCTTCTTCCCTCAGGCCATCAGGCTCCTTAACACAAACCCAGTCTCATAAACTCCTTAACACAAACCCAGTCTCATAAACTTACAAGATTGTTAACTGTAAAACATCCATATTCTCATCACCCGTATTGCTGCTTTGTGTACATACCCTGCACAACCCGTTTGCACATCCCTCTTGTTCATATTACTATTTATTAAGCCCCAGTATACTGTTTTTTTGCACTTTTTATTCCATTGCACATTTTACTCTCTCTTTTTTACCATATATATATATGCTCTTGTGTTGTTACTTTTATTTTTATTCTTTTGCACTGTCCACTGAGCAGACCTGATTTCACTTACATTTCACTTCTGATTATACCCTGTATAATTTTTTATGTGACAAATAAAGACACCTTGAACCTTGAGTTAACTCGCAATTAATCACATTTTTATTTGTTCTAAATGTACCTTAAATTAATACTTTTCAGATTTGTTATACTCTAATCAATCAGAAATGTGTTCATTTTTGGGTGAACTAACCCTTTGGGATTATACCTCAACTAGATTTTTACTCTAAGAGTTTTTAAGGATGGTAATAATTAATATACTGTAATTCAAAATATATATATTATTTTGTATTTTTCCTTCACAACAGTAAACTTACCAATGTTTCAACTCGTTCCTTGTGCCTCTGCTCAAAGGTGGCCTCGTCTACTTTACTCAGCTGTCCTGGATCCAAACCTATCAGCTCGGGCTGCACCTTCTCTAGCAGAGCCTTGACCTCCCACTCCTGTCTCTGTTTATAGCTGCGGTACGGGTTTGCATCAAGAGCATCAAAATTGGGTTCCCCTGCACCTGGAGAGACACAAAAAAGCAGGGATTTTTCTCTTTTATTCATTAATAGGAAATCTGTGACCTGTACATTTTTGGTGACATTCAACCCTGCAGCTCTGTAATATACCGAAAGAAACAGATTAAAAATAGACTTTCATTCACTACTTTCATGGTGATGCACATTTTGGGTGTTGTGTGTACCAGTATGTACACTGCATTTTTATTCTCTGCCAAATTTAAGGAATAAATATAATTGAACAATATATAAATGAATCATCTAGAATGTAAATGTCTAGGGTGCAGACAATGAGTTGCATTAGCAACACTCTAAATAGCTCTGCTCACAAGCACCAGAATATGGAAACAACTTTTAATGTACCTTCTGAATATATTGAAAAAATTGTGTTCTTGTCTTATTTTCGAATGCAAATACCTAAAGATTCTTAAACAAGATACATATACTTAAATCTGTAGTCTGTAAGTTTTGCCTCTGTCGTCATCTGTTTGAAAACGTGCAATTGCTACTGTTTGCAGAATTATCTTCATTACGTGGGTTGTGCTGCAGCGTTGATGAATCGGTTTTGAAGAGTATGTTTGGCTGTCAGTCACCGCACTGGTGTGAATACTGTACTTATATCGGTTAGCTCATATCACATTAAACCGTGCAAATTATTATTACTGGCATATTTTGTTCTCAAATGGTTAATGTTAACAACATGAGCATTGCGTGACTATGTGTGTATTAGCATGTCGATTTCAATTTCTGTACAGTCTAATCTCTGATTGTCATACCATTTATTCATATAAAGGAATTATTTTAACCCAAAAGGCAAATTATTCTTCCTTCAAAATACAAATATTCTGTAATCCCACCTAGGCTATCTGTAATTAGATGCACATTTAAAACTGGAACATAATCTTATTTCAGTCACATGTATTTCATAAGCACATGGGTCAATACCACTGTAGGGTGCCTTTTGGTGTCCTGTTCATAAATAACTAATTTACCATGATAACTTAACCTAAAAATTACTATGAAAGGATGTGTTATATTAGACCAAGTTTTTATATTCTTAACAAAAGCATTAATTGGCTCTTTAGATAAATTATCTAGATTTTGTTTTGTGTAAGAGATTTTGCTATGTCCCATGCACTGCTCATTAAATCTGAATGATAGTAGAATATTGTCAAATCATATAATATGAGATAAAAAAAAAAATCCTATTACTATTTTGTTAAATAAGAGATTACTCAATTTGAGTGTATTGGGGCAGCGATCGGCCAGCTGAACACTTCCGAACAACATTTGAATACTTCTGAACGAGGTCTGAACACCCCCTAACTAAATCCAAACAGGTCCAATTGCAAATCCGAACGCTTCAAACAGATGGGGCAAAGGAGCCAATCAATTCCAACCTACAGGAAAGAGCCAATCAGCAATCGAGTCACCAAGCCAATCTTGCCGCTGATTGGCTGAATGAGTTTCGTGTCATTCCAGTTGTTTGCAACAAACTGGACATCTGCTAAACCGAGATTCAAGGTAAGCGTTATCAAATTACAAATAAAAAACACTAGTGACACTAGTGTTAATGTATCTGTTCAAACATCAATTCATGATTTGGACACTTAGCGAGGCAAGCTAACTTAACATTGACGTGTATCAATTATCACTAATGCTAGTTAACCCTTTGATGCATACCATGGGTCTAAAGTTCACACGATTGAGTTTTTATTTTCTATATCTTTGCAATAATTTAATTAAATCATTCAGTATTCCAAGTATTCATTCATTCATGGTGTTATTTCAGTCATGACTGAGTGCTTTTTCGCTGAATATATTTGCATCATGTATTATTCCAGGTATTCATTAAATATTTAGTTTTTGATTTCCACAAATCATTATTTTCATTTTTTTACTCTTACTTTATATAAAAAAAATGTTTTTGTAATTTTGCAGGATAAGCTATTTGCAAAGTAATACCTACTTTGCAAATAGCTTATCATGAAGAATTACAAAAGCTGCAATTTACTGCAGAAAACTATTAACCTTACAAATACTTCACCACTCAACATGGCTGCTTTTGTATATTTGATGCAAGTTTTTTATATTTATTATTTTATGTAAATTTTACAATTATACATTAATCATTTTCTATTCTATTCATATTCTATTATATCTAAATATATTAGCTTGTTCAAACAATATTAAAGTTGAAATAGAATACTATTATATACAAATATGCAAGCATATTTAAACCTCATGTTATCAAAACAGATGTTAAATCCCCAAAAAAATAATTCTACCACTGCTATATTAACACAGACGACTGAAACAGCCAAGAAATGCACAACTACATTGATATGTTCCACAATATTTTTTCCAGATATGACAAAAACAGGCAAATCCTCTGCCTATTGGAATGATATCTGCCATAGGTATGCTCAGGGCACCTTCCAGTTCAGTACAGGCAAAAGGCCTGGAAGCAGAAAATGGAAGGAGGCCCTAGAGCGGATTGATGCCTGTCCTCTGCAAAGGGGGAATAAGGTGGACCTGTTTGACAGGCAAATAGTGTGCACTTGTGGTTTCCATAAGGTAGGTATATTATATAATATATCAAAAGCTTGATAAGTCCCTGTATCATGTAATAGACTATTTTATGGACCATCTATTCTCAGAGTTCACAGTTCTACAGAATAATTTGTGAATTATTTAACATGAATAGAAAGACCTTCTTTTGTTGCTAATCTTCTTTTTTTCCCAGTCAATAGATAAGACCTTGATTGAGGCAGGGCCTACGGTTAAAGTAGGCGGCAGCTCAAAGGAGGCAGGGACATTACAGGGAGAACAGGGGGTGGAGTGTTCTCTGTGTAATGGGGTTGTGGAGGCAAAGAAATTCCCAGAGCACCTGTCTGACTACCATGCTGAAGAGAGGTGTGACAGCTGTGGGGCCAGGGTCCAGGGTGCTGTTGACTCCTCCAACACCGAGTCCAGCCATTATAGTGCCATATTGGCTCCACGTGTCAGCCCTTCAAAAACTCTTTCACCATCTCTGTGCCCCTCACCATCTTCACGGCTGGCACCACCTCCGCAGCACTTGCCGTCTCCATCACCGCGGCCCACTCCATCCCCGCGGCCCACTCCATCTCTGCACTACTTTCCTGCTCCACAGCCCTCACCACCATCTCTACAGCACTCTACATTTCCACAGCCCACTCCATCCTCACATCCAGCTCCACTGCATTTCACAGTGGAAGTATAGATGTACTATACATTTAAAAACATTTTGCTTTTAATTGCTGTTTGTAGTGCTTAATTTGCAGTGTTCATAAAAAAGAAAGGCACAAAAAAAGGCACAACTCTTGTGATGTAAGAGTAACACATCCATCCTTTGGGTGGAAGATTCCAGGTGCAAGTCCTGGCAAGAGTGTCTGGTGTGTTTGTCAGATCAGTTTTATTTATGAATTGTTTATGATACATTTTTAAGACAAAAATCAAACAAACCCTTTGCTTAAATCTTGTGTGAATGTTCATGAAGTGTGATGGAAGTTTAGTTTTTTTTTCTTTCCTTCTCCCTCCCTTTTCCCTTTCTTTCCCCCTTGTAGCAGTCCCTTTTTCCCTGTTCTTGGCCTAATGGATAGTGTGTCGGACTTGTAACCCAAGGTTGCGGGTTCGAATCTCGGCTCCAGCAGGAATTATCGGTGGGGGGAGTGAATAACGAGTGACTTTTCAATTGACACATTTTCTTCATACGAGTTTGCTTACTTGCATGGCCAAAACTTAACATGTCCACCCAGTCGGCATAAAATATAACAGAAGCGATTCGAATACAGTATTGTCAAAATACTCAAGTTTAAATACTTGTGTTCCTGTGGCTCAGTGGTTAGGAGCATTGCGTTAGCAGCGCAAAGGTTGTGGGTTCGATTCCCAAGGAACACACATACTGACAGTATTGTCATTTGTATAAATGTATAGCCTGAATGCACTGTAAGTCGCTTTGGATAAAAGCGTCTGCTAAATGCATAAATGTAAATATACCAAATTCTCTTCAACAACCAGACTAAATACATGTAATGATAACATATAATATATATATATATTGTTATAAGGGAAACAGGTCAATTTAGCTCAAAGGGAATCATTAATGATTTCATAGGGAATTTGAACAGACTCACTGTTTCACGGCGATTCACTGAACAAGCCGTATAACAAACTCTGCACTGGATATTAAAATCCCAAAATATAGTGAAAACACTATTAAATAGCACAGTAACAAAATCGACAGATTAAGGCATTAACTTATGAGCACAAAACACAAGATATTTCTCAATATAAACAAGACTTTATTTATATAATGCTAAGACATGTAAACTAATCTACACATGAACACAAGCATTCACACATTCACGTTGCAGAAAGAGAAAGTGAGGAAAGGATTAGATTAAGAGAATGAGAATTTGATATCCCACGTTTACAGCAATATGTGCAATTGCATAAACCTGAACAATCATCAATCACATATTTAACACTGCATTGACTTTTCAATGAGGCTAAAATCTATATTAAAATGACTCCAGCACAGCAAGGATCTTGGGGTTTTACTTGCGTTGCTTTTGTGTTTAAAGGATTCCCTTTTGTCGTCCTTTGCAGAAAAGGGTTTCTCCGAAGTCGCTGATTGGCTTAGAGTTCAGGAGTCGTTGAAGTGGGCGTTGGCTGGTTTTGCAGAGTCTTGGGCTTGTCGTCTTTGGCAAACGCAACTTAGCACACGAACTCACGGAAAGAAAATAAACTAAAGTCAAAGAACAAAAGGATGTAAAGATTACTAGGTGGCTTTTCTTCTCATCATGGTATCAAGCTGGCTTGTAGTCCAGAGCACATGGCTGAAGAGAGAGTTCATTTTTCCAGAGAGTTCATTTTTCAGAGAGAAGGTGAATTCAAGAGAGAGGAATTCTTAAAAGAGCAGTTAGAGAGCTTAAGAGAGCGCGATTTCAAGGGGGTGTCCTAGTATTTAAACTCGGCTTTTTGACACCTCCCAATGGTTGTCTTGACCAATTAGGTCCTATGCTGGAGCGGCTGCTGCTTTGTTGCTCCACCCACTTAATAAATTAACATGTCATGGCCAGTCACATTGCCCGAATTTTACATTCTCTTGCAAAGTATCCTTTTGGATGTGGTTTCTATAACCAGAATATGATGCATTTGACAGGAAATCAATTAAAAGAAATGTTCAAAGCTGGAATTATCACGCTCATACATACTAAACATGACATTAACCCTTAAGGCTTAGCTAGTCAATACTAATTAAAAGCACGATAAACACAATGATTAAAACAAGGATATTCCAATTTGTGGGTCACATACATAATATGTACTTCCCTTTCAAGCTGTCACGAGACATCACGGAGATTATGGGTATTATTATATACTCCGTTATGGGAACTCCTTCCCTCCAACCTTTCCTGAAGACCTATTGGCTCACGCCAGTCAATGACTGGCCAATTGTCGCGAAGCATGCAAATATGACGAGCTCGAGGCAGTATAAATGCAGCGCCAGCGACAATACGTCAGAATCTTTTCTTCACCTTGCTGAACCTAGGTTATGGCTTAAAATGTTACAACTCACGGTTAAGGTTCGCTCATTCGAGGGCAGGCCTCATGGCTGCTCCTCTGCAGCGTTCAGGTGAGTATGACATTTCTTAAGGTAGTCCGTCTGCCCTCTGATCAGCGGTGGACCTTCGACTCAGGTGATGAGCTCATGCAGACCGAATGTCCGCATTCCTCTCACCGTCGAACCTGCAGGACAGGACATCAGCCCGGCTTCTCACGCCCCCCTTCCATGGCGGTGCGGAGAGCCGAGGGCAGATGCGGGAGCAAAGGGATCTCACGTCGCCGCAGATGCTGCACGGAAGAACCCACTGTGTAAGCATGCAGCCCCGCCTCAGAGCGGCGTTCTGCTGTTTGCAAAGCACAATCGCTCCTCTCTCATTCACATGATAATAGCCCTCATTAGCGGCTACCGTGTGTTCGGAACAACCTCTCATTACACGATAATAGCCCCTCATTAGCGGCTACCGTGTGATCGGGACAACCTCTCATTCACATGATAATAGCCCCTTATTAGCGGCTACAGTGGGTAGAGGACATTTATAATTCACATGGTAGTGAACTTTTTATAATTCACATGATAGCATGCCTTGTGTGTAGAGGACATGTTTTCTAATTCACAAAGCGGCCAAGGCGATGGGATCTGATGCTCGAAAGCCAAGGTGAGGAGTCACATGACACCCCTGCGGCGAAAAAGCGCCGGTGAGGAGTCACATGACACCCTGCGCGCGAGCGCGCGGGCGAGAGTCACCTGATGCCCTGAAGGGCGCATCCTATCAGCCTCCCAGATTTCGCCGGACTATTCGCCAGTTGTTTACGCCCCTTCACGTGGTGTTCAACTAGGTCGTATAGCAGTCAGCCTGTAGTTATTACAGCCGCTATATTGTAGAGGATCGGCGAAGGCGGAGTCACCTGATGCCCTGAAGGGCGCATCCTATCAGCCTCCCAGATTTCGCCGGACTATTACGCCAGTTGTTTACACCCCTTCACGTGGTGTTCAACTAGGTCGATATAGCAGTCAGCCTGTAGTTATTACAGCCGCAGAGGATCGCGCAGGCGAGTCACCTGATGCCCTGAAGGGCTCCTATCAGCCTCCCAGATTTCGCCCGGACTATTACGCCAGTTGTTTACGCCCCTTCACGTGGTGTTCAACTAGGTCGATAGCAGCAGTCAGCCTGTGGTTATTACAGCCGCTATATTGTGGAAGACTGCGCGAAGGCGGAGTCACCTGATGCCCTGAAGGCGCATCCTATCAGCCTCAAGATTTCGCGGACTATTCGCCAGTTGTTTACGCCTTCACGTGGTGTTCAACTAGGTCGTATAGCAGTCAGCCTGTGGTTATTACAGCCGCTATATTGTGGAAGACTGCGCAAGGGCGAGGAGTCACCTGATGCCTTGAAAGGCGCATCCTATCAGCCTCCCAGATTTCGCGGACTATTACGCCAGTTGTTTACGCCTTCACGTGGTGTTCAACTAGGTCGTATAGCATAGTCAGCCTGTAGTTATTACAGCCGCTATGTTGTAGAAGACTGCGCGAAGACTTCTCTGACAAGTTAAGAGACCCGGGAAGAGGCACCACGACCAGTGCAGGAGCCCTCAAGCTGTCTCAAAATTGTAAAATGTGTGGGACGAAGTGTGTTCATTAAAGCATCGTTTGCACGAGGAGCTTCCTCCTCGCTCAGTCACCACCGCCGCCGCCTCCCTTAGCGACCGGACCCGCTGCCCACACGGGTTATAGCTGCCAGCCGCTGTAGCCGCTGTGTCAGTTCATGAGCGCGTGAGAAGCGATTCCAAGAATCTCACGCTGGCTGCTCTGCATAAGAGCGAGGGTACACCCTTCAATTCAGACACAGACCACCCCGTTTCAATGGCGTGGCGTAGTCTCTAACACTGACTCGAAATGCCCTTATCCTAACAAGAGCTATACAATTGCTCGGGGAAGGAGCAATAGAGCAATTTTCAGCGAACAGGCGGGACGGCTGTTTTTGTCCAGCCGCTGTTTGGGGTGCCTAGAGAGAGGGTAGACTCTGCCCGATTCTAGATCTCGGACCCATCAACAGAGCGCTTGGAAAGCGTCCGTTCAGGATGCTAACGCTAGCAGATCCTGGCGCGACCGCGGGGACTGGTTTGCGTCCGTGATTTAAAGGACGCGTACTTTTACATTCGGATAGCACCGCATACTCAGACGGTTTTTCTGAATAGCTGTCAACTGTCAGGAGAAGCACAGCGTTCCAATACTCTGTTCCCCGTCCGGGCTGCTCCGCCCCACGCACTTTCAAAGTGCATCAATGCAGCACTTCCCACTCAGATCGAGCGGAAGGCGCATCCTCAACTATCTGGACGATTGGCTGATTTTAGCTCGGTCCCTGGATCGCTTATCAGCCACATAGACTCTCTGTTTATTCACTTGGAGTCCCTAAGCTTATGAGAACCCGCCTCTCGCGAGATCGCGTGGGGATGAGACCCTGCCTCTCGTGAGATCGCGTGGGATGAGAGCCTGCCTCTCGTGAGATCGCGTGGAGATGAATCCAGCCTCTCGCGAGATCGAGCCGCGGCCAATTGTCTTCCCTGCGCCTTTCAGGCAGGGCAGCTCTGTTCAGTTGAGGGTATTACAGCGGCTGGGAGTAGTGTGCGAGGGAATGCCAGCTTGGGACTGTAGCTGGAACCTCAGAGCCAGTGGCACTTAAATCGCCTGGAGCTGGAAGCAGTCTTCTTAGTTCTAAAGGATTTTCAGCCACAGCTGGACCAGCAAAATGTACTGATTCGCACCGACAGCACGTCTGTGGTTTCATACATAAATCTTTAAGGGAGAGCGGAGGTGGATCTGTTCGCCAGAGCGAGAACACGCATTGCCTGTTGTTCTTCACTCCCCGCTGACATCACGCTGACCAGCAGCTAGCCCGTATGCATTTCCTCGATCAAGGAATGTTACCGCTGGTGTTATGAGAGATCAGGGTGGAGCGAGCATCAGGGATACTCATCGCCCTGAATCCAGCCTGGGTTCCCAGACTTGACGGAACTGCTGGAGGCACCGCCTTGCCGTTCCCCGGCAGGAAATATATGCTATCCCAGGTCGAACCTGAAACTATAGAGCCATCATGTGTGATCGCTTCAGGGGTATCAGAGAGGGGCGCCTTACAGTCTCGCACGCTCATGGGAGCGCGAAAACCCTGTACAAAACGTTTGTATGCTTCAAATGGGAGTGTTTGTGAAGGAGTCCGGCTCATATCGACCTGACTACTTGCACCGTATGTTCTGAGTTTCCGCTGCACAGTCTGGATAGTGGATCGTTACCATCGACACTGAAGTCTATGTCGCGCCATTGCCGTGTCCGTCTCGCAGAGCGGCAGTCGTTCGGTAAAAAGACTACATCCCCATGTCCACTTTCGTTTCCGCTCTGGGACCAGGAAGTGGGGTAAGAGCTCTCTCATTGCAGCCATTGGGCTTTAACATCCGAGGTTGAAGGAACTATTCCTTAAAACTACAGTCCTTCTAGCCTTTGCTTCGCTAAGCGCATAGAGCATTACACGCTTTTCTGTGGACAGCGACTGCATTCGATTCGGTCCCGGGACTGCAGTGTCACTCTCCGGCCGAGATTGGAATCGTGCCTAAATCACTGTCTACCCCCTTCGAAAGGACGGAGACGGTTCGCCGTCAGCCTTTGTTACTAAATCATCGCCCTCACAGAGTGCGGACGCCCAGACTGCAGTTTGCCCGTCAGTGTTTTTGAGATTTTACATTGACCGTTCAAGCAGTTTTCAATCGATCCAGTTTCTGGATGCTATGGTGGTGTACGAACGCACGAGCCGTATCGAAGCTGAGTCTGTCACAATGGATTGTGGACGCTATCAAGGAGGCATATACAACCCAAGGTTTGGAAATTCCCTCTGTGCATTGAGGGCTATCGTTCCACCTAAGCGTGGTTGAGATGTATGTGTATTCAAGATATTGCTTGCCAGCCGGTGGTCTTCGCAGAATATCTTCGCCAGGTTTTACAAGCTGGACGTTCAGTCCTTAGCCTCCCAAGAGCGGTCGGTGAGTAACTAATTCATGTTGCTAAGTTACCTTTGTGGGAGGTGCTGCTTGTACAGTACATTACGCAGCCCTTATGAGGTGTTGTTGTCGGCCCTGAGTTCAGTGCCGGACATGGTCATGTTATGGTATGCTGCTCAAACACAGTTACTCTGTATAGCTCCTATAATACTGCTATGGCTGGATGTGTTCTGCCCTGCTCTCAGCGCAGCCCATGTAGTCACTTGCCAGATATGCACATTTTGTATACCTGAGGTGTAGGCTCATTGGCTTATCTCCATCTATCAGCTGTGTGGTTCAGGCTGTCCGTAGCCTCTCTCACGGCGGGATTGAATAACGTTCCCATAACGGAGATCTCCGTGATGTCTCGTGACAGCTTGAAAGGGAACGCCCGGTTACTATGGTAACCTCGGTTCCCTGAAAGCGGAACGAGACATCACGGTGATCGCCGTGATCGCTGCTAGTTCAGCCAAGCGGCGTTCAGTTCAGATTCTGACGTATTGTCGCGGGCGCTGCATTTATACTGCCTCTCGAGCTCGCCATATTTGCATGCTGCGACAAATTGGCCAGTCATTGACTGGCGTGAGCCAATAGGTCTTCAGGAAAGGTTGGAGGAAGGAGTTCCCATAACGGAGTAATCTCCGTGATGTCTCGTTCCCGCTTTCAGGGAACCGAGGTTACCATAGTAACCGGAGCGTTATGCATAGAAATTATTAGTTTCATTAACCATGAGAATGAAAGTATTTTAAGATGATTCTACAGTTTTGTGAACCCAGGAATTTTAGCCTTTGTCCTCGAAGCCTGGTCGGGGTGTATTCAGGCGGGCTGGGGGTCTGATTTATGACTTTCTGCTGTTGTCTTGTGGAATTCGCCCTCATGTTTCAACCATGCTTGGATCGAATCTTGATTTGTCTGATTTGGTCCTTGATATACTACACACCCCCTTCGTTGGCGAGGTGTTTAGATGAAGACATCGTCGCTGGAAAACAAGGGCAGAAGCAGCAGACAAAACACAGCAAACAACAAGACAACACCTCCATGACAGTTACTGTACTGGTGCCGGGCATTAGGTTATTCGGTTATTCAATTTTGGAAATTATTGTTCTAATTCTTCGATCAAATTTTGCGACTAGATTTGTGTGTTTCTTCTAAGTTGTCTTAACTTAAGAATGTTCACGTTTAGTTTCTAGTAAACTAATTTGTGGTAAAATGAGTCGACCTATCGTGCATGGAGCTCTCTGGCTTTCCTTCAGTCTAGAGTGGCTTGCGGATATTAGGTGTAGCGAGTCAATCCTAATATCAGACCTTTGACCCTTGCAGGGTGTCTAGGTGTTTCACCTACTAAAGAAAGAGGGGAAGGACAAGGATAGGTAAAAGAAGAACAAAACAAAACAAAACAAAGCTGCTGTGGGTTTTCCTAGAATGATTTGCAACTACTGTTGAGCTAGGATGTCATGTGCAGCTAGGGGCCATGCACCTTAACTTCGTGTCAGGTGTTCTAACTCTTGTGAGGATAGCTATATGTTTCTTCATGGTGGTGTATGTAACTGTGTTGCTAAATTTGGATATTCTACTTGTGGGAAGAATATGTTTGTTGAATGTGTTATCAGTAGATGTGGTTACCTCTGGGTGTAGGTAATGTTGTGTGTGTTAATGGTGTAGTGTATGTGGTCAGATCTGTTCCAGTCTGTGTCGTCTCCCCTTTTCAGGTATGTTAATGAAGACTGGCTCTCTTCATCCTTGGCTTGGATGTGGGCATGTCCATGATCTAATGGGGTCAGTCCAGAAAGGCAGGAAGTTCTTTAGCAGACAGTCGGAGGTAGTTTGGCATGGCTGTGTGAAGCTGGGATGCAAACTTTGTCTCCTTTGTTGCATTCCTCTTGTGCTACCTTCTGGATGTGGCAGACTTTCTGACCTTCTGTGCTTTGGTGGTTGCTGTTGCACAGACAGGAATGTGGTTCTAGGAGTTGGAGTTAATATAGCAGTTTGCTAGTGATGGGTGAGTGAGGTGATGTTCTCTGGTACCTCAGTTTTCATCAACGGTTGGCCATGAGAGACTTGCTCGTCCTGTGTGGTTGTTGAACAGGTGCTTGTCATCTCGGATATGGTGGTGTACCATGCGATCGTCGGCCTTCCGTTCTGTCGCTGGTCACAGCGAGCATGACTCAATTCGTAGTCATCCGTGTTCAGCTTATCTTGAAGGAACTCGTTCAGTTGGCTCATGACTTGTTCCATGTCTTCTGACGGTAAGCTGTATGGTTCTGGAGCATACTCAGCACTGTGCATGTCTGAGTAATGCTGAGGTGGGTTTCGTTGTCGCTTAACCCTACGAGATGCTCTTGGATGAGTCAGGATTACCTTTGGATGTCTGGTTAGGTTTCCAGTTGTTGCTATCTTTTGCGTTTCTTGAGAAGCGTGGCTGGTCCCATGGATTTTTCCAGAAGTTGGGCTGATAGCTTTCGTGGACATGGGGATCACGTTCTCTGTGCTCTTGATGGATGACTCTGGTATTGTGATGCATCTGGGTGTCGTCCAGTGCAAGGCTTGAGTCTTTGTTGACAGAGTTCAAGAGTGTGGATGTTTTGTTACCTTTCTTTGAGGCCATCTTCTGCTTGTTGTAGGCCTTCTGTGTTAGGTCACGCAACTGTTGGATGGTCATGGAGCGTGGACAGGCCATGACGCCTAGATGGTGGCTGACTCCAGGGTGCAGATTTCTTAGGAAGAGGCTTTTGAAGTTCACATCCTCTTCAAGGTCAGGTTCGTTGTGTGCACCAAAGTAGGCTTGTCGGAGTCGGTTGTAGTAAGCTTGTGGAGCCTCTTGTCGACCTTGTTTGGTTTCTAAGGCAGTTAACAGTCCATGTTCGAGTCAGGGTCGGTAAACTCTTTAATCAGGACCTCACAAAGTAGCTGGTAGTCTGACTTCGTTCGACTGGGCTGTCGATCTAGAAGTTTCGTACCTCGGAACTGGACGTGGCTCTAAGGAGGTATAACCTGTCTCTGTCAGTCACATGAGGTCTCATTTCTAGATAGAAGTCGATATCTTGAAGGTGGGCCTGGATGGTGTGGCCCCTGTGGAGTTCGGGTTGAACTTGCTGACGTTTTAGACAGCTTGTCGAGGTCTTTGATGGTCATCCCAGGTGCAGCTCAAGGTCTGCTTGGATGGGAGGTTTTCTTCGTTGACAGGAAAGAGTTCTGTATGGCGAAGGCAGGTGAGATTTTGGGTTGTGGCCCTTCGCTTCTTTCGCTGTATATGAGTTCTTGGACATGGGACTCTGCTCTGCTCAGCAGTGGTGAGGCTGAGTGTTGTTTCTCTCGCTTTGGCTCTTGCTTCTGCTCATAAGCATGTTTGAGTCCTCTTCTGACCATGTAGAGCTGATCGTTGGTATCGTCTAGTTGTTGGGTCAGATTGTCCATTTCAATTCTGTACCTTTCAAGGTGGTCTTCAGGGCACTTATTTCAGCATTCTTGTTGCTGATGTCATGCTTGGCTTTCTAGTAGCTGGTTGGCATACTGAAGTCTGTTTTCCAGGTCTTTCTGGGCAGCCTTTGCATGTTGTTGATCAAGTTGAGCTGCTGTCAGGGGTGCTTGGAGCTCCTTAACTTGTTCCGTTGTTTCCTGCTCGCTCTCGTTGGGTGCTTTGAGTTGATCTTGAACTTTCACTTCCAGCTTGTCTATGCGACGTTGAGCACACGTCAGTTCCTCTTGAAGGTGGGTGATGTGCTTGCCGCTCAGTTTCAGCTGGGTCGTGAAGGCATAGCTTAGGGAGCTGGTGATTTTCACTAGCTCCTCATGGTTGTTATTCTGGCTTGACTCTTGTGTCAGGAATCTTCTCAGAACTAGGATTATTATTAAAAATAATAACAGTTCAAACGTCTTGGGGGTGAGGCTGTCTGTCGTGCCTCTCAGCCAAGTGTTCACATCTTCCCTTGAGCAAGGGGTCTGCAGTCTGCATGTTGGCACGCTGGGGAGAAGAGAGCTGACACAGATCTGTGTGGAGTGGAAGCTTATGTGTGGTGCGACAACTAAGTGTTATGTCAGTGGTTTGAACCACTGGTGAAGTGTGGTGATCACTGTGTTGGTCTCAGAGTATCTAGGTAGACTAGCGATGTGAAGACTTCCACTCTAATGAGGAAGAGGAAAAGAGACAAAAGGTGAAAACAAATTTAATTAAAATAAACAATTCCTTTTCTATTTTTTTCGAAATGAGGAGAATTCCTTTTTTTCCTATTAAATGTTGTTATCAAAGAGGCAAACAATATTATTAAATCTTTGTCTTAGACAAACGAATATAATAATAATTCTGATATCTCTTTTCTTAGTCTGACAGAATTGACAACGCACACCTTACAGTTGGACCGCTCACAGGGAGGCTGCGAAGGCGACAGTTGCTCAACACTTATCTCTATTAAAATTGATCTCAGCGTTGCATGGGGTGTTAAAATTTGGATTGCGTTTTAAGTATAGGGAGGTTAGGAAGAACAAAAGAAGGTTTGATTGCAATCAAATTCGTAAGGATGATTCACCTTTTGACAGGATTGTGTATCTCATACACCTAGAATTGATTGATGGTTCTTACAGGTCCCTACAAATGTGAAAAGTGAAGAGGAAAGAAAGGAGGATAGAACAGGAGGGAAGAGAAAGAGACAGTAAGTTGAGTGGATCGGTCCACTAGCAAGCAGTTATGCCCGACTACGCGTATAGTGTTGTTTTCAGTTGCTACACAACTATCAACAAAAATAAATTTTGGGTAAAAGAGATTTGTCTCTCTAATTTATTTGAACTCGTAGTGAGGGATAACACTGCGTCCTATTAAGGCTCAGGTGGGTCGTTCCCAAGCTAGGATACACAGAGGAAAGAAAATGGTAAGACAAAGTAAAATTGTAAAGTAATAAACAGGCAAAATAAGAAAATATGAAATTAAGTAAATGAGGAAATAAATAAAATAGTGGTTATGTTTATAACCAAAACAGGAAGAATTAGGGGTAAAACGCAATAAAGTAATGAGTGAGTATAAGTCTGAATAGAATCTACTTATATGGGTAATAAATCAATTAGGTAGAATAAGTTTACTTAAACTTTCAAAGTTCAATACTTATTTGTACCTAAAATGATTATGCCCAAAATGGAATACTAGAAGGAAGGATCATATTAAACAATATGAGGGGGAAAATTAGAATGATTCCAAATAAATTTAATGTTTTAATTAAATTTGAATTTGGCACAATTAATAATTGTGAACTAGTATTTTCCTTTCTAGTAGAACTACAAATAAGTGGTAAAAGGGAGAAATAGGAAGAGAAAGACCAACAAGTATATTAGTTTAAATGTTTAAAGGGTTAAACCACTTTAGCTTTTCAAAACACACACTTTATTCAACCATTGGATGTTTAATGCTAACTTCTAACCTTTGAGGCTAATGGCTTTAGCATAGACTTCAATGTAAACACAACCGTGCCATTAGCAACAGCATGGAGTTTGTTTACAAAAGCATCAATGTACTGCGTGCGCAGTTCAAAGTTGCTCGGAAGTATGTTAAGACTTCGTGTCACAATCGTATCTGTGGCAACCAAAACAAACTAGTGGCTAGCACATTAATTGTCGATTACAAATACAGTTAAGCATGTTACATTAAATGTTGGCATCTCAACACTGTACAAATAACAACACCGCTTGTTCTGCGATGTGGCGCTTAAACTTTCAGTTCGTTCAGAGTTAAACTTAAACCTTATTCAAATAATAGCTTCGTGCTGCGGTTGAGGAAACAGTGATCACAAGCCCGTGTCCGTTTATATGGACATAAACACAACAGGGTTTCTTCGCTGTTGGTTCAAAGGTAAACTTTACTTGATAAAGCTTTTAAAACTCCCATTCAAATCACTCTCGGACACGCGCAGTGTTTTCGCGAGATTTAATTAACTTTGTGAGCAGTGTACACAAACAGGCAAGCATTATTCTCTAATGTTTAACCCGGGGAGTCATAGCATATATGATCTGACAATGGAACACGCACTGACGATCAAACTATGAATAATAAGGCTTTGATAAATAGAATTGAGGAACACGCTCAAAACTATTCTTTATCCACTGATTTATTTCCCTTTTAATTACTGCAGTTTAGCTGCGGCTAACAGTTACTGAGATTATGGAGTAAATTATAGCTATTAGATGACCTGGAACACGAGGACATTAATTCAGCTATAAAACAAGGCATTACAAGAAGAGAGGAACACGCCATCTCCAACCTCATTCTCCGATCTCAAATGTTAACTTTGAGTTCCCTTACTGCAGTTAAACAAAGGAGAGGCTGAGTTACAGCCTTCTCTGTGCTCATTCATTCAAGGAGGCGCGCGCTGCTGACGTCACTCACACCAGTCTCGATCTCAGATCTCATCCGTAAGAATATAAAAGATTAAATAACTTGGTTTATGCTCATAATTTAGATTAATCTGCCCGCATTCTCCACCAATATGTAATGATAACATATAATATATATATTGTTATAAGGGAAACAGGTCAATTTAGCTCAAAGGGAATCATTAATGATTTCATAGGGAATTTGAACAGACTCACTGTTTCACGGCGATTCACTGAACAAGCCGTATAACAAACTCTGCACTGGATATTAAAATCCCAAAATATAGTGAAAACACTATTAAATAGCACAGTAACAAAATCGACAGATTAAGGCATTAACTTATGAGCACAAAACACAAGATATTTCTCTTTTCAATTATAAACAAGACTTTATTTATATAATGCTAAGACATGTAAACTAATCTACACATGAACACAAGCATTCACACATTCACGCGTTGCAGAAAGAGAGAAAGTGAGGAAAGGATTAGATTAAGAGAATGAGAATTTGATATCCCACGTTTACAGCAATATGTGCAATTGCATAAACCTGAACAATCATCAATCACATATTTAACACTCGCATTGACTTTTCAATGAGGCTAAAATCTATATTAAAATGACTCCAGCACAGCAAGGATCTTGGGGTTTTACTTGCGTTGCTTTTGTGTTTAAAGGATTCCCTTTTGTCTCCTTTGCAGAAAAGGGTTTCTCCGAAGTCGCTGATTGGCTTAGAGTTCAGGAGTCGTTGAAGTGGGCGTTGGCTGGTTTTGCAGAGTCTTGGGCTTGTCGTCTTTGGCAAACGCAACTTAGCACACGAACTCACGGAAAGAAAATAAACTAAAGTCAAAGAACAAAAGGATGTAAAGATTACTAGGTGGCTTTTCTTCTCATCATGGTATCAAGCTGGCTTGTAGTCCAGAGCACATGGCTGAAGAGAGAGTTCATTTTTCAGAGAGAAGGTGAATTCAAGAGAGAGGAATTCTTAAAAGAGCAGTTAGAGAGCTTAAGAGAGCGCGATTTCAAGGGGGTGTCCTAGTATTTAAACTCGGCTTTTTGACACCTCCCAATGGTTGTCTTGACCAATTAGGTCCTATGCTGGAGCGGCTGCTGCTTTGTTGCTCCACCCACTTAATAAATTAACATGTCATGGCCAGTCACATTGCCCGAATTTTACATTCTCTTGCAAAGTATCCTTTTGGATGTGGTTTCTATAACCAGAATATGATGCATTTGACAGGAAATCAATTAAAAGAAATGTTCAAAGCTGGAATTATCACGCTCATACATACTAAACATGACATTAACCCTTAAGGCTTAGCTAGTCAATACTAATTAAAAGCACGATAAACACAATGATTAAAACAAGGATATTCCAATTTGTGGGTCACATACATAATATGTAGTTATGCATAGAAATGATTAGTTTCATTAACCATGAGAATGAAAGTATTTTAAGATGATTCTACAGTTTTGTGAACCCAGGAATTTTAGCCTTTGTCCTCGAAGCCTGGTCGGGGTGTATTCAGGCGGGCTGGGGGTCTGATTTATGACTTTCTGCTGTTGTCTTGTGGAATTCGGCTCCTCATGTTTCAACCATGCTTGGATCGAATCTTGATTTGTCTGATTTGGTCCTTGATATACTACATACAGTTGGGCAAAAAAGTATTTAGTCAGCCACCAATTGTGCAAGTTCTCCCACTTAAAAAGATGAGAGAGGCCTGTAATTTGCATCATAGGTATACCTCAACTATGAGAGACAAAATAAGAAAAAAAATCCAGAAAATCACATTGTAGGATTTTTAAAGAATTTATTTGCAAATTATGGTGGAAAATAAGTATTTGGTCATAACAAAATTTCATCTCAATACTTTGTTATATACCCTTTGTTGGCAATGACAGAGGTCAAACGTTTTCTGTAAGTCTTCACAAGGTTTTCACACACTGTTGCTGGTATTTTGGCCCATTCCTCCATGCAGATCTCCTCTAGAGCAGTGATGTTTTGGGGCTGTCGCTGGGCAACACGGACTTTCAACTCCAAAGATTTTCTATGGGGTTGAGATCTGGAGACTGGCCAGGCCACTCCAGGACCTTGAAATGCTTCTTCTGAAGTCACTCCTTCGTTGCCGGGCGGTGTGTTTGGGATCATTGTCATGCTGAAAGACCCAGCCACGTTTCATCTTCAATGCCCTTGCTGATGGAAGGAGGTTTTCACTCAAAATCTCACGATACATGGCCCCATTCATTCTTTCCTTTACACAGATCAGTCGTCCTGATCCCTTTGCAGAAAAACAGCCCCAAAGCATGATGTTTCCACCCCATGCTTCACAGTAGGTATGGTGTTCTTTGGATGCAACTCAGCATTCTTTCTCCTCCAAACATGACAAGTTGAGTTTTTACCAAAAGTTCTATTTTGGTTTCATCTGACCATATGACATTCTCCCAATCCTCTTCTGGATCATCCAAATGCTCTCTAGCAAACTTCAGACGGGCCTGGACATGTACTGGCTTAAGCAGGGGACACGTCTGGCACTGCAGGATTTGAGTCCCTGGAGGCGCAGTGTGTTACTGATGGTAGCCTTTGTTACTTTGATCCCAGCTCTCTGCAGGTCATTCACTAGGTCCCCCGTGTGGTTCTGGGATTTTTGCTCACAGTTCTTGTGATCATTTTGACCCCACGGGGTGAGATCTTGCGTGGAGCCCCAGATCGAGGGAGATTATCAGTGGTCTTGTATGTCTTCCATTTTCTAATAATTGCTCCCAGTTGATTTCTTCACACCAAGCTGCTTACCTATTGCAGATTCAGTCTTCCCAGCCTGGTGCAGGTCTACAATTTTGTTTCTGGTGTCCTTTGACAGCTCTTTGCTCTTGGCCATAGTGGAGTTTGGAGTGTGACTGTTTGAGGTTGTGGACAGGTGTCTTTTATACTGATAACGAGTTCAAACAGATGTCATTAATACAGGTAACGAGTGGAGGACAGAGGCGCCTCTTAAAGAAGAAGTTACAGGTCTGTGAGAGCCAGCAATCTTGCTTTGTTTGTAGGTGACCAAATACTTATTTTCCACCATAATTTGCAAATAAATTCTTTAAAAATCCTACAATGTTATTTTCTGGATTTCTTTTTCTTATTTTGTCTCTCATAGTTGAGGTATACCTATGATGAAAATTACAGGCCTCTCTCATCTTTTTAAGTGGGAGAACTTGCACAATTGGTGGCTGACTAAATACTTTTTTGCCCCACTGTATTTAGCTAGTAACAGTTTGTTGTAAGCTTATAAAAATTAAAACAAGTATTTATTGACACGTTTGTTAGTCTATAAAACTAAACCACTTAACTTTGTCCAGTTCCTCAGAAAACAATACTTCATATTTTGCATCTGAAGTAAATATATTTTGATTTAAGGATGTTTAAATGTTTGTATTGGAAATCAACAAAAGAAAAAATTAAGACATACATTTTTAGCAATGCCTGCAACATTTAAAGCCCTTACTTTATACATTTTTGACTTTCTGCTGCAATTCAAGGCAAACAGTGATTATCTGATGGATCACACATGTTTTACAGACTTAAATCCTGAAAGCTGCTACTTATTTGCATTAAGTTAAACATTTGTCATGTCGTTGGACTCGCCTAGATCCTGACAGCAATTGCCAATGTCGTTTGTGTCTATTGAAAACAAATGGGATCATTTGTTGCTGTGTTTCACTGGCAGTGTGAACAGGTCTTACAGTATATGCAGGTACCTCACTGGGTTTTGGAACTAAGCTCATTTGTCCATCATCCATGAAACACAACCGACTATGTAGACCAGAGGAGTGACGATGTCCTGCAGAGTTTAGCTCCAACCCTGAAAAAAAACCTTCACCTGACTGTAGCCCTAGTAATTCTAAAGACCTTGATTAGCTTGTTCAGGTGTGTTTGATTAGGGTTAGAGCTAAACTCTACAGGACAGCGCCACTGCAGGACCGACGTTACCTACCCCTGATGTAGACTCCTGGTACGAAGGAGTGAACATGTCCTTTGTGTGAACATGTATTCCTGTCTTACCTGGTACAATCATGCTGGTGATGCCCTCTCCATGTCCAATTCCCAGAACATCTTCAAAGGGGCAGTACGCAAGACCCCAAATTTGCCCTCGAAGGCGGTGAGCCATGTAGGGTTTGGAGACTGGACTGCTTCCCAGTACGTTCTGATAAACCTACGGATACAAACATACAGCTCTGTTATTGTAATAATAGTTATTGTAATTCTAATTAACAATTTCGTAATATTACAATACTCCATTGCTGTGTACGAAACTTCAAAGTATTCTTAACAGCAACTCGTGTGCATCTTCAGGAGAGAAAGCATACATGATGTACTTTATGCAGTATCTTTGTCCCTTTATAACATTTCAAACAATATATACACACACTGGCCACTTTATAAGGTACACCTTGCTAGAACCGGGCAGGACCCATTTTTGCCTTCAGAACTGCCTTAATTTTTCGTGGCATAGATTCAACAAGGCGTTGGAAACATTTCTCAGAGATTTTGGTCCATATTGACATGATAGCAACACGCAGTTGCTGCAAATTTGTCGGATCCATGATGAGAATCTCCCGTTCCACCACATCCCAAAGGTGCTCTATTGGATTGAGATCTGGTGACTGTGGAGGCCATTTGAGTAAAGTATTGACATTTCATTGAACATTGTCATATTCAAGAAACCAGTCTGAGATGATTTGAGTGCATGGTGCATTATCCTGCTGGAAGTAGCCATCAGAAGATGTGTACACTGTAGTCATAAAGGGATGGACATGGTCATCAACAATACTCAGGTAGGCGGTGGCGTTTAAACGATGCTCAATTGGTACTAGTGTACCAAGAAAATATCCCTCACACCATTACACCACCACCAGCCTGAACCGTTGAGACAATGGATGGATCCATGCTTTCATGTTCTTTACGCCAAATTCGGACCCTACCATCTGAATATCGCAGCAGGAATCGAGACTCTTCTTTGGCACTCAACGGAGTCGGTCGCATTTTTCACTCCCCGCCCTTATTTTCCCTGCTTGCTCTCTTGTCTCGTCTCTTCTGTTGAGAGACTCTCTCTGCACTGCTCTCCAAACTGAAAAATTATGGATTTGATCAACTGGTCTCTCAACGCAATTGACACCATCTTCTCTTGGGTTCGGGGGAACCTGACTGCCCTGACGGAACGTTCGCAGCTGGCTACACAATGGACGTGTGGGAGAGGTGGCGGATCGTGTGTCTAGCGGCTCTTTCCGTGGAGGACATTGAAGATATCTACCTATTCGGAACCATGATAACAGGTCTTCTGCTGATTGGATTAAGCTTTGCCCTGGGTTATCGAAGAATTCAGAAAACGGGAACAGCTGTCCAAAGCCTCACAAGGCTGCCCGTCATGATTGAAGCAGTGGGAAGAGCGGTCAGCATTGAGACTGAGACTATTAACCGCAATATGGATTCTATCATGGAGAAGCTCACGGCTTTGCAAGGGAAAATTGATGGTGTTGGAGACCAGAATGGACAAAGAGAGTAGCCGTGGAATTGGAATGCGGTTACTCGCCCCAAGACTAAACAACCGCAATCTTATCTTTTTTGGCTCCCCTGAACCAGCACTGGCCTCGGCCAAGGCTGCTGCTGGAAAATCAACCCTGGGAAGAGCACTGCAGTGAGACGCTCTTGCTCCTCCCCCATTCTACAGACACTGATTACAAACTATTACACATACACACACATAAAGATATGCATTCACCTCCCCACCCCCGATCCCTCGCCTCCGTTGCATTGAACCGCCAGCCTGACAAGCGGGTCTGTGACCAGCGCCCGGAATGGCTGCAGGACCGGATGGCTGCTTGCCGGAGCTGGATTACTTCCCCTGTTGCAAAGTCGTGTGTCTATGGTGTATGTGCTTTTGTTGCTGAGGTGTTTTTCCTGTTCTCACACTGTTTATATCTTTTGTTTATATTATACATGCTTCCTCTCGGTTATGTCATCAGCCGGCATGGAATATCATTTCATTGTTATGCCGACGACACTCAACTTTACCTAAAGATCAACTCCTCCACTTCTGCTGCCCTGTCATCTTCCACCATGACTACCTGTCTGGAGGAGGTAGAGGCCTGGATGAGCCAAAATTTTCTGCAGTTGAATGGCTCAAAGACTGAGGCTATTCTAGTAGGCACCCCTCACCAGATCCAGACATCTGTTATTTCCAGTGTTACCTTTTCTGGCCAAAATATTCCACTCTCAACATCAGTTACAAATTTGGGTGTTAAAATGGACTCTCATCTCACATTTGACACTCATGTTAAACAACTGTGCAAGACTTCCTTCTTCCATCTTAGGAATATTGCTAGACTTAGTCCCCATGCTTACTATAGCAGATGCAGAAAAGCTTGTTCATGCATTTGTCTCCTCCAGGCTGGACTACTGTAATGCGCTCCTCATCGGGATCCCAGGCAAAACCTACAGAAATTGCAATACATCCAGAATAGTGCTGCAAGGATCCTGATGAGGGTGCGCAAATATGATCATATCACCCATCCTCAAATCACTACACTGGCTTCCTGTTTCATTCAGAATTGTTTACAAGGTCTCTCTCCTTACCCATCAGTGCATCCATGGCGATGCCCCATCTTATCTTAAGGAACTTCTTACCCCACAATCTTCCAATCGTCGCTCCGTTCTGCTTCATCATATCTATTAAAACCCTAGGACTAAGCTTAGCACTATGGGAGATCGAGCTTTCTGCTCATCTGCTCGAATTTGTGGAATGCTCTGCCTGTTCATTCACGGACTCCACAACCTGTCAATGCTTTTAAACGTGGCCTCAAAACTTACCTTTTTAGGAAAGCCTTTGAATAAGTCTATTGTTGGTGTTGTGGTTTTATTTAATTAAGATTTTGTTTCTTATTTTACATTTCTTATTGTTTTAATCTGTAGCACTTTGGGATTCTGTGTGAATATAAAGTGCGTTACAAATAAAATTATTATTATTATTATTATTATTATTACTGTACTCCCCAAGGAGCATAGTCTGCGGGTTATTTTTTTTTCTCCTCACCTTCGTCATGTTATGCTGTATTTTTCTTAATTCCCTGTCTTCCTGTCCTGTCTATCCCCTTGTCATATATGTTGTGTATGTATGGACAGGTTGATGGCTCTACATTTCACTTCTGATTATACCCTGGATAATTTATTATGTGACAAATAAAGAAACCTTGAACCTTGACCAGGCAGCGTTTTTCCAATATTCTATTGTCCAGTTTTGATGAGCCTGTGTGAATTGTATCCTCCGTGTCCTGTTCTTAGCTGACAGGAGCGGCACCCGGTGTGGTCTTCTGCTGCTGGAGCCCATCTGCTTCAGGGTTCGACGTGTTGTGTGTTCAGAGATGGTATTCTGCATACCTTGGTTGTAACGAGTAGTTATTTGAGTTACTGTTGTCTTTCTATCATCTCTAACCAGTCTGCCTATTCTCCTCTGACCTCTGACATCAACAAGTCATTTTCGTCCGCACAACTGCCACTCACTGGATATTTTCTCTTTTTCAGACCATTCTCTGTAAACCCTAGAGATGGTTGTGCGTGACATGCATGTATATAACACACACACACACATACATACAGTATATATACACACACATACATACACTGCCGCTCAAAAGTTTGGGAACAGTAAGATTTTTTACGTTTTTTTAAAGAAGTTTCTTCTGCTCATCAAGGCTATATCTATTTGATAAAAAAATACAGAAAAAAAACTGTTCTTTTGTGAAATATTATTGCAATTTAAAATATTATATACATTTTAATATACTTTAAAATATAATTTATTTCTGTGACGCAGCGCTGAATTTTCAGCATCATTACTCCAGTCTTCAGTGTCACATGATCTTCAGAAATCCTTCTAATATGCTGATTTATCATCAATGTTGGAAACCGTTGTGCTGCTTCATATTTTTTGGGAGACCTGTGATTTTTAGTTTTTAGGATTTTGATTAATAAAAAGTTGAAAAGAACATTTATAAAAAAGTGTTGTGTTACAATATACAATGCTCTTCAAAAGTTTGGGGTAAGTAATATTTTTCTTAAAAAAATAAAGAAATTAATACTTTTATTCAGGAGAGATGCGTTAAATGAATAAAAGATAATTGTTAAGACTTATATTGTTAGAAAAATATTTCTATTTTGAACAAATGCTGCTCTTTTTACCTTTGTATTCATCAAAGAATCAAAAGAAAAAAGTATTGCTTTCCAAAAAACTATATGAAGCAGCACAACAGTTTCAACACTCATAATAAACCAGCATATTATAATTATTTCTGAAGGATAATGTGACACTGAAGACTGGAGTAATGATGCTGAAAATTCAAGGCTGCATCACATAAATAAATTATATTTTAAAGTATATTAAAATAGGAAACCAATATTAGAAATTGCATAAAGATTTGACAATATTACTGTTTATTCTGTATTTTTGATCCCTTGATGAGAAGATACTCCATTAAAAAACAAAACATTTTACTGATCCCAAACTTTTGTTATTTTTCTATCTTAATTAAGTTGAGTACTGTGCTGACTTAAGTAAATAAAATGTTATAAGCAAATGTAAAATAAAACAGCATAGTCTTCACTGTAAGAATTAAACTACCGTTGTTTCTTAATAAAGCTAAAGACCTTTATGAACAGCAGTGTGTTATTTTGTCTTTGTCTTTTGTTGTTTGATTAATATTAAACCCAGAGTCGGCAACAGGAATATAGCCCGCACTTATCCAATTTACTTTTACAAAAGCATTTTCATTCTCGTCCGTTTACATTAATTTATTACATAACTGACGAGGATTTACGTTAATAAACACTAAGCACCGCATTGACACATTTTTGCATGTATTTGACCGCATACATTCAGCTAAAAGATGACTTCAGTCAGTGTTGTGTTCTGTCTCTGAGCGTATACACCGTAATCCTCCTGAGAAACAGCGCCAGTTCTCTTTCATGCTTTTAATAACATTAATAAATCTAATCAACTTTAACAACTCAAGCACGTCCAATTTAGCAAAAGTCACGTTGCATGATTATATTTATTTACACGTGAAAATGGGCTTTTATGGAGGAGTGAAAGCACACTGCTGGAAAGGGGGCAGAATGGAACACAATAATATTTTTTTCTCGATTATTATATTTTCATAATTTTCGGAGGCCGACATCGAAACTGAATTTCGATTAATTGCACAGCCCTAGAGTACATGATGACAATGTGTATTTTTTGGGGGAAATATTCCTGAAAGGTTAATGCCAGTTGTGAAGCATTCATTTTCCACTGCCTCTGTTTTGGTATGATTACAATGAAATGGTACCGGTCTGATTTCAGGGATGGGTTAAATCTTTTCATGAAATGACCACTTTAACCAAAAACCAGTTTGCACCAAAAAACGTTTCGTCATCTCAATCGGTGAAAAACCACTACTGTGATTGGTTAACTTCATTGCCCTCCTTTACAGCATGTCGTGTTTTGATACTCCAGATGGCAATCACTATGATAGAGCCGTATATGTCTGAGCCAGAGTAAGAAATTGAAACAACGCAACCACAACTTCAAGTCTTTTTCAGCATGGCAATTGCTTTTGCTTGCTTAATTTAAGGTATATCGTTTTCAAAGCATTATTTGTCATATAACAAAAAATGCTGCTTGTACTCTAATTGTATTAACAACACTCAAACAATGATACACTAGGTGTCCTACAAACAATAAACACTGGTTTGACGTTTATTACAAACACATTGTAAGATAAAAAATAAATGTGCTCACCTGCCTAGTCTCAGAGGATATTTTTTATTTAAAAATTCAGATTTTTAGAAAGGCTATGCAAAGTTTTTGGAGATGCAGGTAGAAAATAATAATAATTATTTTACACTGCAGAGTTAGATTTGAGTTCTGAAACTTGCAGTATGTTTTTACTGTAGAGTAAACTCTTTTTGTGTAGATCTTTTAACCTGTTCTTGTGTAAATATTGAGAACATTTTGATTCTCAATGTATGCTCTTTGCAAGCAACAACAACAAATGTTTATCCAGAAAATGTGTGTACATTACCTGTACAATATCTCCAGTAGCAGCACTGAGTAGTCCTCTCTGGCTTAGAGATAAGCAAGAGGCTCCAGCAGGTTGGAAACAGGAGTGAAGAGATTTAAAAGCTCTGATATCATACACCTTTAACTTCCTGTCCAGACCTGACGTCACCATGTACCTGCAATAAACAAAATATTTTACTGGTATAAATAAAGGGAATGTAAGATATGATCTAGGGCTGCAACAAAATTAACAATAATAAAAAAAACTGATAGATTTGACACTGAAACCATCTGACAGTCACTTTACAGCAGTGAAGAATGCATTTGGACAAAATGATGACAGAATGAGCTGCAGCAGGAAGTGTGCACAACACAAGTTATCCAAAAATTATGAAGCATTTCAAACAAACTCATTAGCATATAGTTTAACACGGATTGCTTGTCTGGTGCTTTCACAGGTGCTTGCTTTTCTTATTTTTAAAGAAATGTTTTACATAGTGAATAACTTCCATTTTACAGTTATATCCTTAGCTGTATTTTTTAGAATGTAATGTTTGTTTTATTACTTTTTGGCACATATGGATGAATTATAGCATAAAATACATAGGTAGTTTATAGGAAGTATATGATGTTTGGTTGTGATTTATAAATTATTTCTCAATTATTGATATCAATCTATCCTTGATACATTGTATCATACTCTCATTATAGAAGTCATGTCTAAGTTGTATTCTGGAAGAGCAGGAAAACTAGGATCCATGTGACTAAGAAGACTGATTTATGCGAGGGGAAGAGAAGCATAACACCCCAAGCTAAAACAATGTGTAATTAGTTAGGACCCCATTAGGGATGTGTCTAACAGCAGAGCTCAAACACTCACAGCCAATGAATCTTGAGTGGAGGAGTCTAATGCAGCAACATGAATAAGCAAGCCATCTAACTACTCTCATCTCACTTTCTTGTTTTTTCCCAACAAGAGTCTTGTTTTCTATGTTAAGATTTGCTGCAAAGCTGCATCTCTAATTTTGTCTTTGCCCACCTCAAACTTCATCCAGCCTACAACGCTCTGAATCAACAAACCACAGAAGAGAATCCCCAACACAAGAAACAAATCGTAGCTAAATGGTGCATTTAATTAGTCTCATAGCTGCATTGAAGACTCATTCTGAGAGTTAAATTAAATCATGGTTAGTTCATGTCTAAGAAATTGCATGTATTGATAGAAATGTATTTGCATTTCTTTTTTTTTTTAAATGTACACCTTTTGTATGTATGTATTTATTCAGCTTTCTATGTAAATGCACTTCCCAACAGAAATCACCCTACTAAATAGAGAGTCATTCTATCCAAATAAAACTATTCAATCTGGTGAAAATTCTTGTATTCAGTCATATTGCAATAATCTCAGAAAATCAAAATATCATGAAATGTCAGTCTTTTCCAATATCATCCAGCCCTAGTTTTGATGGCATTAGTCACCTCAAAATTTTTTATTTAAACACGCAGAAGAGCCAAAGCCCAAATCACATAACTACCAACAACAATATTCATCTACAAGTACGAATAATACTAAATTAATGTCTCTGTTTTTAAGTAATGTTCACACTGTGATTTTTTGTTTATTCTGAAAAATTGCCAAATCGAGCCATGATTCGCGATTGAAGAGCAGTGGTGTAAGGATTAATGGTGGGTAGGGCTGGGCAATATGGCAAGTTTTAACTTTTTGTTTTTATTTTATTTTCCCTTCTGGGATTTGATCTGAATTTCCCCCTTGGGGTTAAAGTGCAATCAGAAACAACAAGCCAAAAAGACAAGATGGCGGCCCTGCCATAGTAAACTGAAAATGTAACATCAAATGTAACAACATAAAACATAAAATTGTGACCTTTTTGCAAAGTTTTTTTTTTTTAAACAAAAGTATATTCAGTAGGTTGGAGGTAGTTCTGATAAAGGGAAACAAAACATTCAACAGCATTAAATATCAGTGACTTTAATGACAGTAAATTTTTTGGTGGGAAGATGACGAATGATTTGCAGATCCTGAGCACCACTGACAAACATCTAATCTTGTAAAATGTGGGGTGAGTACTTCCGCTCCATTAGGGCTGCACAATATTTTGCATGCGATAGTTATGCGCATCTCGTCAGTAAAGACGGTTATGTGATTAGCCGTAAATCTCCATCAGCTGTTTTCAAATGGAGAGGCATTTAATACACAGACCCGTAGATTGCTGACAAGGTATGCAATTTCACGTTCACTATCACATGTGATTCATCTGCGATTCTGAGCACGAATTGCATAGCAATTGTGTATTAATTAATTAACTCCGCTCCATTTGAAAACAGCTGAAGGAGATTTACGGCTAATCACATAACCGTCTTTACTGACGAGATGCACATAACTATCGCATGCAAAATATCGTGCAGCCCTAGGGGGGGGGGAGGGGGGGAATCACAATGCCGGCTCAACACGGTGATGTCTATCAGCCATTGGTGATGATGTGTTTGACTTGAAGCGGCGTTGAGCAGAATGATCACTGTGTGACATCAAAGTACATCACGAGACATCATGAGAGCGATTTGAAAGCATAAGGATCCATATGCTCTTTTATCGCTCTTGCGGTACTTTGATGTCACACAGTGATCATTCTGCGCAGCGCTGCTTCAAGCTGAACACACCTATCATCTATCGGCCCAACCCTATATGACGCACGGGGGGAGGGCTGAGCACATTCAGAACTACGGGAGCCCAGAGGGGAGCGTTGGCGGATGTTAAACCCATTTTCATTCAAACAAGTCGACCTAACCTACACATTAGAGTTAATCAATAAAATCGATTTATCGCCCAGCCCTAATGGTGGGTGGGAGTTAGTCATCCATCAGCTCTACTGTAACATCCCTCGGAGACTGCTGGTCTAATTCCTTAAATCAGGTACTGAAGTGAACCCCCCCAGTACTTTGTGATACTCACGTGCCAGTTTTATCCACTGTTAAGGAACGAACAGCACCCCGATGACACAACATCTTAGCAAGTGGCTCTTTCTGGTTAGGCGACCACAGACTAATGGTGCCGTTTGGGTGGCCCAGGTGAATTACTGCATTATGGGGATTCTGTGCCATCACGTCTAGCCGTCCAGTTTTTGTGCAGATGGCGGCGACCTCTTTACCAACCGATACATCCAGATATTGCAGAAACCCTGTGGCACTCTGAAAGGTGAAATTATATTGAGATACAATTGACCCTTCGCTAAGCCCCGCTCTCCTTAGTTACTGTTGCTACGCCTGTCAAGCTTTCGCGCCTGGCACGTCTATTACAGTATGTATGCACCGGTGTCAGACAGTCCCAATGAAATAATTAGTAATTTTTGGCAAACAGGTGAAATATCTGAGAAAGCAAAACAAAATGGACTGCAGTATGCATTCGAGGGATATATCCACGACATAATATGCAACCGATTAGAGAATAATTTAATCAAAATTTAAGCTAAAGCCTATAACGTTAGGTCCTAGCGCAAGCAGCAGCCACCTCACACGCAGACTATTCAAATGGGAAACACAAATTGAGGAACAGCTATGTGCATGCACAGCAGGGTAAGTGAAATTTGAAAATAATCTAATAATTATAAATCAAACAGCTTATCCATAGGTCTTGTGGAATAAACAAGACATTAGCCTGACCACTTTGCACTGATAACATTCTCCCGCTCATATTTTTAACGCGCCAGGCTAACGTTACTGCTCACACGTCGTGGGTCTAATCTACGCCTTGGACCTGGCAAGAGCCAGAGATGCTGAGCTGAGCCATACATCAACAACACAAACAAAGTCCTCCTGCACGAGTCTGCCACAGCAGTGGCAGAAGCCAAGGGGTAACAAAATAAGGGCAGTGCCAATATCATCGGTAGTTGTCGCTAAAGCCAATGAAAACCGTATGCTACCGAAACATGCTACCTTTCAGATTGTGCTACTAGTAATATATTTGCATTGGTTTAAGGGTAAGTTTAGGATAAGGGTAAGTGTGGACGGGTAGGTTTAGGGTAGGGGTAGGTATGGACATTAAAAAAATCCTCAAACCGCATGAATAAGATGCTGGTAGCACAATCTGATAGGTAACGTTAGCATTTTTCGCTATCGATTTGTGCTACCTATTTTTTTTTAATGGGAGGTAGCACAATCTGAACAGGTAGCACCTGAATTGTCAGAACACCGGTATGCAGAAAGCAGACAAGTTGAACATTATGTTTATGGTTAATAGTTATGGGATTTGGCAGATGCAGATTTGCACAATCCATACGCACAACGCTTCGGCATGTTTCCCTCACGCGAAAGCTTGCCAGACCTGCCGCGCCTAGTTACGGTTGCTAAGCCATGATTGGTCTGTAGCGATTTTCAGGCGTGGCTTAGCGAAGGGTCAATTGGGAAAGTAATTACTTTTTCATGCACAAACACTTGGGCTTTTCATGTGTCACCATGACAAAGTTGAATAAGTAACACTAAATTCAATAATTCAAACCAAAAATTTTTATTAATAACTTTTTAAATCATCTATTCAGTTTACGCTGTAAAACAGAATAGTGAATTAATAAATATTTTTCAAAGACAAAAAAAAGCATTGCCAATTGCTTTTCTTGATTGTTTCTTTTTTTCCCATTTGTCAATCCAATTAAAATGTCAAAGGACTGTTTTTCTTTAGTTTTTTTCCCATATTGCAATCAAAAGCCATGCATCTCAAGATATATTTCATAATTGATTATGATAATGACATTCAGACAAAGACACTGCATGCTAAAATTGAAATCAATCAGATCATTGGTTTTGAGTAAAAAAACATTGTTTTTGTTGTATATGTACAGTACTGCTTCTGCTGCAGAAGTTACTTAATTACAGGGTGAGGTACATGACTAGAAGCCACTCTTTCTACACTAACACAGCTACTCCCCAGTAGGGCTGTCAAATTGGCTGAAAAACTAAGTTAGAATTTTATAATAAATATCAAAATTCAAATTATATTCGAATTTAAAAGGAATAAATTCAGCTAGGGACAAAAAAGCTTTTGGCTTCTCTCCTGAGGCCACAAGAGGGCGCATCGAGCAAAATATTACCAAATACACGCTTCTTCAAAGTAGGGCTGGGCAATATGAGCAGAAATATCTCGGTATTTTTTGGCTGATTTGCGGTATACGGTACATATCTCGGTATTTTGTATTTGGATTAAACAAATAAATAAAGTGAATGTAACATGTAGGCATATATAATGTGCAAAAAAATTTAACATCACATTCTAACATTTCGATCTAAAAACTAAAATAATGCTTTTAAAGCAAAGTTACATTTACTAAACTAAAAAAGCACAGTCTAGGCTAATTGAGTAAAAAGGCTATTTTGATTACCCCATTACAGTCACTTTACAGTTAGTGCTATCATACAAATACACTTACTTGTAGATTTAAAATGTCCAACTACAAACATTTCAGCAAAATGTATATTTTAATCAGAGTTATTATGTGCTCCTGTTTCATTGCACTGTGTTTGGCGCATGCCTTCAGAGCCAAGTCTGTGAATTCAGAGGAGAATCTCAAAGCAGAAGGTTGTGCACTTCTGACCGCAAGATGGAAATATTTCCATGGCTTTCTAACATTTACAGATGGAGAAAATACCTGTGAAATGTAAGTTATGCATTTAGGAAAAGAGCACATAGCTCAAACAGCACGTCTCTGTTCAGCGGCACACGCAGCCTTTCTGTCAGAGCCGCTTTAAACTCAAATATTCATCATTGCTGATATACCTCATTTATTAACATTTAATCATATGATCGCAAGGTTCATGTTTACGCTGTTAATATACACGTTCGCTAGCAAGCTAATTTCTTAATCTAGTAATTAGGCTACATGTTTTTTTAAAGTTGAACTTACATGAATTTGACATGTCTTTGGTCTCTCTTGTGTGAGATGCGAGTGCAACGATGATAGAAAATGCAATAAATATGCATTTTGTGCAAACGGCTTGGTTTCAGTTTTGAGGTAAACAACATCTCCACATTGATGTTCTCTTTTTCCGTAATATTGTGAATGTGCAGGCTAAAAAAAATCATTAAAATGCAACGACACCTCGTCAATGCATTTTGTATGCCAAGCTGCCTGACGGACACAAAAATTGTGGATTTTTATTTTAAATTCGACGAATATTCGAAATTCTATTTTTTTTTTTGACAGCCCTACTCCCCAGTACTATATCAGTTACTATAGCAAACAATGTTGATAAGCTGTATATCGACAGGATGACACTAACAAACAGAACTTTTTTCATTACTGTCACTTCTCATTTGTATTTGGACTTGGCTGCAGTGTTAAAACCTTAAAGAAGTTCAAAGCTTTGCCAAAAGCACTTGTTGACGCACCGCTGTGACGAGTAGGAAGTGGTAGGGCAGAAACTGCATTCTTAAGACGTCATTGAATTTCTTCACACAGTGGAGCTCCACACCTTTAGAGTCATAGATATAGAGCCATCTCTTCTGTGCCACAGCAAACATGGCCTCTGTATGAAGCCACCTGGAGGTAGAACGAAGAGTGCAGAGTGAGATTTAAATAAGTATTACTCATTACTAAAGCACAGGGGTGAAGGATAGGAAGTAGGGGTCGACCGATGTGTGTTTTTCAGGGCCAATGCCGATTATTACAGATCAAGTAGCCCGATAACCGATATTTTGAACTGATATACGTGTCTGGTGTAAAAATGAAAATTAATGCCAAAATTAATAATAACAAGAGCTCTGACAAAAAAGTTCTTTAAATGCTTTTAAACATGTCTTTAATTCTGAAAACTGTTAATAACAACAACATTTCCATTGGTTTTAATTTACAGTACAGTGCAAATGAAGGCATAAAACATTAATTTAATTTATCTTTTAATCAAATGAGAGTTAGACTTTAATTTTGGCAAACAAATGAGTTTACTATTAAAATTAAAACATGGAAGAAATAGCGTATTGTGTTATTATTCTCAACAAAAGTTGTAAAAATTGTTGTAGTTGTATTACGTATACAATAATATATTCGGCTAAACAGAACTTATATTTTGACAGGTTGCCATGAGGACATTTTAGGTTTCTGTAGCCTATGTATATATGATATGACGATCGTTTTACTCAAATGAAACGGTCAAATGCTCATGAAGTGACTGTCCGAGCAGATCTGGGGATGTTGTTCATGTATTTATGTCCTCATTTAGTGAGACGGCAGATGCTGAAAACACCGCGAGCATCACGCGCTTCAGTATGTATGTGTGCAGTAAATGAAACTGCACGTCTGTGTCATTCATTAACAGAGATGCAGAACATGCAGGATTCATATTTAAATAGTGTTTTTGCGGCTTAATATTTATAGATACTAGTCCATAGCGCGAGTCGATTTAAGTGTACTGACCTAATTTTGATTAATTCATCCAAACTTCGACACATTCCGCGACATTCCGCGTTATACGATAAATTCGGTAAAAATAGCGATTTTTAAAAACGTTTCAATTAAGAACATGGTTGCAAATATATATGTACAGGACTGTGTAGAGCACAAAACAAGACCGTCGTAATTTTAAATAAATTATTTAAGCCGAAAATACTTACATTTATGGGACTCTGGATGATCTGGCCGCAGTGTGTTCTGGGTACCCCTTGGTTTCAAGTAAGCTCGCGAAAATGCTTGGTTTTAAGGGGTAACGTTATCTTAAGGTGCCTTCACACCAGACGCGAATGACACGAATAAATCGCGCTATTCGAGCGTAGTTGGACGCTTGAACATTTAGAGTTTACTCGCTTCATTTGCGCGTGAAATACGCTTCATTCGCGTGTGAAATTCACTAACATTACACAAGACGCGAATTCGCGTCATGGGAGGGGCTTCTCCCAGTCAGCTCCAGTCTCGTTGCAAAATGTATTCCTGTTTTTGTAAAGGTACGAAGTAGTATCGTACAGCTCCGGGTACCCACATACAACCAGATTAATTTGTCCTCCATAGTTTTTTCGGATTTTCTGCCTCCGGTCATAATCACATCACTGCTAGAGCAAGCGCCTGATTGGTTAACGCTGCGCGAATATCCGCCAAAATTCTGATTTTTCAACTCGAGCTATTCACACCCCAAACGCTCAATTCGCACCGCCTCATTCGCACGAATAGCGCCGCATGATTGTCTATCACATCTTTGCATTGACTTAACATGTAAATCATTCGCGTGTTTATTAATGAATGACTTTTGTTAGGTAAATGCAACGCTGCATGACGGTTTCACTGGCGTCTTCCCGCAGTTAAACAGATTGAGTGATTACATGAGACAATGCATTTCAGTAAATCGTGCTCTATATTTTAACATACATTCTCATGTTCGTTCTTGTTCATTTTATGCTAAAATGTCTGTCACACTATATTAAACAGAATTTCATAATACAACTGACAGAATTTGACAGCTAGGACTTTCAGTGATTATGGCTGCTACAACGTGAAGAATGAGCGGCAGAAAATCTAAAGATGTCTTAATGAATGTGCACTCACTTGACATCATTCACGGTTTCCATGACATTCATCTCACACATGAGGTCTTTGGTTTGCCAGTCGAAGCAGGCCACATGACCTTTCTTTCCACCCACTAGCAGATGCCTGTTGCAGATAAATACATTTTTATGGATCTGTAATTTTTTTAATAAATACAATGAAAATGCAATTCATGCAATGATTTCAATAAACCTTTCCCTATAATGAATTTTCAGTGTCTGGATTAAGATGCCCAAGGTGTCCTGATGTAAATGTCCGGAGATGTTTTGGATTGTAAATTTTTGAACAAGAAAACAGTGATATACAGGATTTAAAAAAGGTCTGTAAATAAAAATATCTAATTCCAGGAATATTTGTTAGCATTTATAATGATTTCAAAATGCCTTTGTGTAATTATTAGGCTCCAAAATGTTTAATACAGAAGGTGTACAGAATGTGTAAAGAGTAAGTATAATCCAAACAAAGTGCAAACAAAACCAACTGTTAGGATATTAGTACAAAAGGTACAGTGAGACAAACAATATACACTGAGAACGTCTCTTATGTATCAAAAAAATGATGATAAAAGGGGCAAATTGGGTTAAGATGTGTAAATGTGGACTATAAACAAAATAATGTTGACAGTATAAATTCTCTCTCAATGCAAACGAGTAAATATTCGATTTTAACAAATCCCTGAGCTTTGTTGAGGAACATTTGACAAAAAACAATGAGTTATTATTAGAGATCGACCGATATATCGGCTTACCGATATTTTTCCAGATATTTAAGCATTTAAAAAAAAAATATTTGTCACATACAATTATACAGAGTATAACCAGCAGTGAAATGTTTTCTCTGTATTTAACCCATCCAAGTACACACACACCTGGAGCAGTGGGCAGCTGACGCTGCGGCGCTCGGGGAACAGTTTGGGGTTTGGTGCCTTGCTCAAGGGTCTCACCTCAGTCGTGGACAATTACTGCCGGAGCCGAGATTCGAACCAACAACCTCAGGTTACAAGTCCATTTCTCCATTTGAAAACATTAGACATTCTTTTGCTTATTGTTAATATCAGTGTTGCTTATGATTTGTATAAATAAAATGTTTTTATTGTTGTAATTTGAAGATTAAATTAAACATGAAAGAAGTTCATTTTCAACAGTTTTTTGTTGTTGTTAAGGTGACTGAAAGGAAGAAAAACCAAAGTGAAGAATGGACTTACTTCACTCAGTTATTTATTTACTTTATAACAGTAAATAAATATCGTTTCTGCATATCGGTTATCGGGTATATTAACATGCATTGGTTAATCGGCATATCAGTTATCGGGTACATTGGCATCGGTTGTAAAAAAAATCAATATCGGTCGATCACTAGTTATTATATAACCCACCTGTGTTTTTAATTTCTATAAATACATAGAAAGGTTTTCAACAAAAGAACACTGAAAAATGTACATGTTTAACACTAGATTTCTAAAAGGTTCTTATTTGTTACTGACCCTTGACCTGACAATACATCTATTAATCCATCCATTCTGACCTGACGCATCAAGCAGAAAGTTCAAATGCCTTCTATAATATTAAAGCGATGCTATATTTGTAAAATGCTGTAACTACAATTGTCTGTTTTAATAAATATATAATTATTTAGCACATACCGTCCAGTTCTGCTGTAGTCAAGCCTATATGGGCCAAACTGGGAAAGATGCAAGTTGAAGTACTGTAGGGAGAGAGAAAGTGGAACATGCTAAATACAATTAATCACACACAGACTCCTTCAGGACATAAAAACACATAGTTGGTAAGGTCTGTAAATGAATCCAATATTTTACACTACATTTACATGTGACCCTGAAGCACAAAAGCAGTCTTAAGTCGCTGGGGTATATTTGTAGCAATGGCCAAAAATATGGTGTATGGGTCAAAATTATACATTTTTATTTTATGCCAAAAATCATTACTATATTAAGTAAAGATCTTGTTCCATAAAGATATTTTGTAAATGTCCTACCATACATATATGAAAACTTAATTTTTGATTAGTAATATGCATTGCTAAGAACTTAATTTGGACAAATTTAAAGGCAATTTTATCAGTATTTTGATTTTTTTTGCACGCTCAGATTACAAATATTGTCCTATCCTAACAAACCATACATCAATGGAAAGCGTATTTATTCAGCGTTCAATGATGCATAAATCTAAATTTAAGAAAAAATTTACACTTATGACTGGTTTTGAGGTCCAGGGTCACATATTAATGCTAATATGAATGCCAAAGCAACAATGAAATCATCCATCTGTCAAATTTATGAGCCCCTTTCACACATTAAACCCAATAAATTAGCATACAATTACCTGGCTGACTTCTCTGGTAAATACACCATATACAAATACTACTAACACAAGCAACAGCGGACCATTTTTATACCAGTTCCAGATCATTATACATCAGCATCAAAGCACTGTGATGTTAATCATCGGAAATTATGCTGCACCATTTTCTTCATCTACTTGGATGAGAAGAGCTTTACTTTCATCTACTGCCCAATTTGACTGCATTTTTTACATCTGAGTGACAGCCGTATAGGGACGATTACACAGAACATGTTTTTGCTCTTAATAACATGAGACATGGTACAACAGTATAACATGCCTTGATCAAACATAGCAATATGCTGTTCATTTACTGGTAATGAGACAACTTCTAATAATTGAAAAAGCCCTGTTAATGATCTCTTAATGGTGTGAAAGGGGATATTGACACCTGGTTAATGTCAACATATTGATTTTCAAGCTCTACAAAATCCACTAAGGCTAATAATACACAGGAGTGTTCAAAATAAATCGTTGACAGTCACCTTTGATCCAGAAGTGATGTCAACTGCATCTGCCATGTCATCTTGAGAGATTGTATTTGTCTCTTCATCCTCATCTCCTTCCAGGAGCCTGATGACAGACAGACAGTTATGAGCTCTATGTGTGTGTTTACTAATCAAGATGATTACAATAAGAATAGTTTAACACGCAAGCAGTAGTTTTACTAAATGTCCAAGCTGATCTTTTCTATGCAGTATTTGAATGTGCAAGGCTTTTGGGGCGAGAGTCCAGAAAGCAGGTTAACCTTACATCACAAAAAACCCCAAACTCTTGGTTGATTAACAAACGTTTTATTAGCGGGTATTGAGACATTTGATGCTAAACATATACGGTAAAATAAAACTGCAATAACAGTCTGCATTTGAAAAGATAATATGACTGTAGTTTATTTATCAAAATACATTTTCTAGAAAATATCCTACTGAATTTATAAATAAACAAAATGCGCTGGATACTTCTGAAGTAAACTTAACCCTGGGACATAATGTTCAGAGAATAAGTTACTATGACTATTGACTAGGGGTGTAAATGTACATATTTGCAATGAAAACTGGTTCCGTATACATGTGTACCAAGAGAACGCAGCATTGTTTTAAACACTACATCAGCAGAACTTCTTTATGGGTGGAACACATTTAGAAACACTGTAAGACATATCAATATATTTTAAAACAAGATATAGCAGATATATTGGCTATTCATTTTTTGTTTGGCCAATATGTTATTTTGACGAGAACTCACATTCTCTGTCTTCATTAGTCTACTGTCTCTGTTAAACAGTTCTGACTAAGTATTACTAGGGATGGGTACCGAAACCTGGTATTTAATCGGTCTCGGGGCTAAATTATGAAAGACCGGAGTATCGATAAGCTCTGATGTTAACGGTTCTGCTATCAGTACTGGAGAAATTAAGAAAACACACATACATTTATTATTGCTATATATATATATACACATTATCTTGCTAATTCTATCTCACCAGAGTCACCTGCTGTTTTTATATACATTCATATTCAAACATTTGTCTGATGCATTTGTGCTATTCGGAATTCAGAAGCGAGATCGCGCTCATGCGGAGGAGCTTCAGCACGCGCAACATGAAAGCCCTTTTTATGACAGAAGAGAGAACTAAACATTCAAACATCTGCTTATGCTTTAGGCCTGTGGCTGCGGCTGCTAATTGTATTTTTTTATTTCGATTTTGGCTTCTAAGCATTGTAGCCGCGTTTCTTCTTCCCTTCACACATTCGTTCCTCCCTAAAACCGAAACTTAACGTCAGAATCAGCTCAATTGGTGATTGTTGTAAAATGCCGTCTTTACTGTTGCTAAACTGCGGGACATGTTTGATAAAGAAACGTTGAAAGCACAATCCGCACGAGAGACGCTGTTCCCCAGGCTGAAGTGTGTGTGTGTGTGTGTGAGCGCGTGGAGCGCTCCAAAACACTTTGAGCTTCATGCGCATCCATAGTCGATAAGATACACACAAAATATGTCAAAATGGCCGGCTTGGAGAATATTCACTTAAACACAGTTTATGTCTTAAGTGGATGAGAACAGTTGGGAGAAAATCTGATGTGTGTCAATATATTGTCTTAAAGTGACAGACTGGCGCTTCATCAATGTTAATCAAAGAACAAAGCGCAAAGAGAAAATCACTCACAGCTGTATTACGTTATAGCTTTAATAAGCATCAATCTATCAATACATACAATGAAAACTATGCAGTGTTCATTTACATTTTAATACTTTTAGATTTATTGTGTAGGCTATTACTTTCCTGAACAGTAATGTTAGTGAACCTTCATGAAAAAGCACTGTTTATTTCATTTCATTTGCATATTTGTTTTATTGAATTTGTCAGTTTGTTTTACTTTATCTTTGTTCATGTTCTTACTGTATCTTATAATATGTATAAAACACTAAAAATGCCTGCACACTGGTGCATTTACAAATTGATGCTTTATATTCATTTCATTAAATATTTATTTTACATTTCAAAATATAAAGCAATATTAATTCAGCTCTTAATTTGTCATATATATATACATAAAACAAAAAGCACCGATAAGAATACCGTTAAAGTACCGAATCGATAAGCAGTATCGGTAAGAGTAGTAATACCGTTAAAACCTTAACGATACCCATCCCTAATTATTACGCAGATCTTTTAAACAAAGTTAAGGTATACAAAGCAGCGTGCATTTGTTGACTGCATACAAATGAGTGTGTGTGTGAGCGTTCCTCTTTTTGAATTGAACCCTGACAGGGGAGTTTACAACAATGTTTAATAAAAAAATAAAAAATAATTCACAAACGGTTATAAATATATTTTTGCTATCTTTAAATTAAACAGTGTGCCCCTTCTGTCTAAGACATCAGCATCACCAATCAAAAATTCCATATCGGTCGACCGCTACTTGAAATATAGCACAAAAGTCACATGGACTACTTTTCTTGTGCTTATATTAACAATCACAGTCCACATTGGCTTTTATTGTATAGAAATAGAGCAGCTTGGACATTCACAATCTCATTCTCATTTTGTGTTTCATGTAAGAAAGTAATTTGAAATTATATGAAGGTGATGTAATAATTACATTTTTTAGTTGAACTATTCTTTAAATACTTCTGAGGGTTTACAGTCAATGTGGCAGATGAACAAAAAAGCATGACAATATGTGAACTGCATTACCCAGCATCCTCTGGAAGTAAAAGATCATATCTTGCAGCCTGTTTCTGAGCGTGCTCAGACATGGCCTCCGAGAACGTAATGGCTTCTTTCAGCCTTGCACGGGCTCCTGCGGGCTGACACATAAAAGAGAGTACAAGAACTTGAAAACATGAAAAGTAGTCCTTGTACTGATTCAGATAATGTTATTTGGGTGTATCTCAAAATATGCTAACATTTTGTCCAGGTCAGGTTTTACCCCCAAGATATTGCACAAGGAAATAAAATGTGTTTGCATTTGTATAATGCACTTGTGTGCTCACATCCATGATGCAAGCAATGGCATTATTGGGTTTGAAGTCTGGTGTATGAAAAAAAAAATGAAGTGACCAAACAAACTGAAGACTAGAAAGACTTATATATAATGCCATTTCCATATACACTATATTGCCAAAAATTGGGTCACCCCCTTTTAATGAAAGGTTTGACTGCTTTAGTAATTTCCATGAGTACAAATCTTAATGTTTAAGCATATAATGATATTCTAGGGAATTGTGTGCTTCTAATTTTATAGCAACAGTTTGGACACGACTCTTTTCTATTCTAACATGACAGTGTCTCTGTGTATAAGACAAGGATCAAAGAGAAATGATGATTCAGTCAGTGAGGAAGAACTTGACTGGTCTGCAGAAAGCAGCTGAACACCTCTGGTGTGACTTTAAATGAGCCAAAAACTCATCACCAAACACCAATGACTTGTACATATGGGTACAGTAATTTCATACACTTCAAAACTGTTGCAACAGAGCTGGAAATACAATGAATTATGTTTCCATCTTTGTTGGCACAGTTTGGAAGTGCCTTTTTCTCTTCTAAAGAAGGGGGTGTACCAGTACTTTTGTCCATATAATGAATGTACAAGTCATTGTTGTTTGGTGATGAGTTTTTGGCTCATTTAAAGTCACAACAGAGGTGTTCAGCTGCTTTCTGCAGACCAGTCAAGTTCTTCCACACTGACTGAATCATCGTTTCTCTTTGATCCTTGTCTTATACACAGAAACAATGTCATGTTAGAATAGAAAAGGCTCCTGTACAAACTGTTGCTTAACACATTTTAATGGGCTTAACATTAAATTATCAGCTCGGAATATACGCTAATTTGACTAGAAACTCTGGAGACCGGAAATGCATTAAGAGTCAGGTGTGACTTCTGCATTCAGAAAAAACGTCTATAGCGCCATTTTGGAGAGTATCGCATATGTAAACAATGTATGAATGTGGATACATTGTTTACATTCAGATCAAAGCATAAAAAGCATAAACAGTGTATCCGCATATGGTGCTGCTGACACAAAAGAGACACACATCGTTTACATATGTGATACTCTCCAAAATCAAAAATATGTTAATTTGTGTTCCGAAGACAAACAAAGGTCTGACGGGTTTAGAAAGACATGAGGGTGAGTAATTAATGACAGAATTTAAATTTTTGGGTGAACTATCCCTTTAATTGTTTAATTACGTTACCTTGTCATTTATAACGAAACAATTTAAAGGGATGTAACATAACTTATGTAATTTTACTTTAAAATAACTGTCAAATTTATGGTTTGTTAAAAAATATGTATCATCATATAATTTACTGTGGAAAGCAATAAAAGGGCATTCCTAGACATTTGTGTGCAACTTTACATGATTATATTATATTTAAAAGGCATGTTTTTGTCACCAGTTCTGGTTATCAATATGTTAAGGTAAAAAGTAAATTTGTTTCTTTAGTATTGAGATATACCACTGGTTAAAGATACCATTACAATGGTATTTTATTTCCAGCAATTAAAAAAAAGCATTGGTTGGTGTTTTAAAGTTTGCTTTAAAAAAACTCTCAAACTCAGGGCTGATTGTTAAACATATCTTCAAAAGTGTTTACAGAAAAATATAGTAATATACGGTTTTGTTCACATTACCCACCCCTTAAAGGAATTTGCATCCGTTTCTACAAGCCAAATAAACAAGAAAACAATTTGACAACATCATAAGTATAACTCTTTATTTATGTAGAATTTGGACTTACCACTATGCATTTCTCTCCCCTCTGAAACTTCTGGAGTTGTTTATGTGGTATAGGAGCCTCACCAGGAAAAGAGTCCTTTTTCTAAATTAGCAACAAGAGAAGGGCTGTCAAATTTAGTCAAATCAGGCCAGACAATTGAAGCAAAACCATTCAAATGAAATGTAAAAAAAAAAAAAAAAATTAATTGCAATCAAAACAATTTCTTAAGTTAGAATGTTGACTTGATTTTGGCTAAATTGATCAATTGCAATTATTTGAGATAACAATAACGGTGCAGTTTAAATTACATTATTTTACCATCCAAATATGAGAAATTTGAGAGAGGGAGACACGGCCACACAATATGACCACATGACCCCTTTAACACATTTAAATGCATTATACAGAAGTAAGATGAAAAGAAAACGGCATGTAAACTTTTCTGAAAACAGCCAGTTCCTCTCAGAAACACATTCATATAAAATGCAATAGTACTCCTATATTTTGTGCATCGTGAACAGTGATCTTGCTCTGCCTGATATGGTATTTTCTCCTCTTTACTTCTGTCTTCAGCGTCTCTGGCCTAATGGCCGTTCACAGACCAATTATAATAATAACGGAATATTTACATACAAATGGCATTTGGGAAAATGATTGCAGTGCAAGCACGGAAGATAAGATGCTTTAAATAAAAAAAAAAAATGGCCAGTCGATTGGGTGCATATTAGGGCTGTTCAACACAAAATCAAATGTTCCCGTATTCGCGGTATTTAAATGCCAAAATATTATTTACCTTTTATTTACGCCTATTTCCCTCCCTTACAATATCCACATAAAACAAAATGTTTTGCATAACTTCACGGCGATACGGTGATAACGCTAAACAGCACAGATTTTACTACATATTTAAACTGAGTAGTGTGTTTTTTCCATATGATTGACCGGTTGTTTTTTATAAAAAAACTTGTTCCAAGTGGCTTGTTTTGAAGCCACTTGGAACATTTTCGTAAAAAAATTAAATAACTGAAAAAGTATACTTTTCCATTAAAACAACGCTTCATATTCAAAACATGCACACAAGATGAAATGCAGATATAGAATTTCACAAAATACTTATCAGGCCCATGAAAGCACACACAAGATGAAATGCACTTAATGAATTATTTTGTGGCGTAAATAAAATAAACAATTTCTAAAATTAAAATAGACCAAAACTGCGGGGAAATGCGGTCTATTAAAACACCTGTCAATCTTCACAGGATTTTAGAATTTGCTTTTAGAAACATTAGCTTAAGACAAACTATTGCTTAGCCTATTCCACAGATTCTGGAATTAACAAATTACCAAAGGGGCATTTTGGGCTGAGCGAGCGGCGCTGAGCTTATTGAGCAAGCGGAGCGCAATCTTCAGAAAGATGCTCTCGCTCTGAAGAAAATATGATCGCTCCGCTCCCCGTGCTCTGCATGCAACATGCATTTTTTTTGGCCACCAAGTCCTTATCCTGTTCTCAACTCATCTTCCCTGTTTCTTTAGCATACTATCTGTCTGTATGCCCGGTAGGTTCTGTTCTCGCGCTCAATTTAGGCGCTGTTCTGATTGGTTCGGATAGCATACTGCGGGAGGTTGTGACCGGGGGCACAAAAAAAAATCGTGCTATAAAGCGATTTAGAAATCGCGCAAGCTCAAATCACGATTTTATTTCGATTTCGATTAATCGCACAGCCCTAGTGCATATGTACTCCACTGTAAAAAATGTATATAGATTAATCATTGTTAAAGCTACAAAGTTACTTGCCAAGATGGGAATGTTTATACTTTTGTATGCATTTTACCCATTCAGGCGCAAAAAAGATGCAGAGAGAAACTCAATTTAGATATTCCATGACTTGGACAAAAAAAAAATATAAAATTCAATTTCTGCAGTGTCTGGAATAAACCTTTTAAAATTCCATGATATTCCAGAAATTCCATGACCCGAGGGAACTAGGGCTGAACGATTAATTGCATTTGCGATAATATCGTGATATGAAAAAACGTGATTTCTCAACTGCAGAGGCTGCGATTATACAATCACGTGACACGCGAGAGTAATGTATGACAATCGTATGATATCTAAGTACGGCGAGAGAAAGCATTAGGAGACGTCCGCTCTCTTATAGCTCTCGCGGTACTTTGATGACACACACACCGATCGGTCTAGCAAGGTTCAAGGTTTTTTTATTTGTCACATAATAAATTATACAGGGTATAATCAGAAGTGAAATGTAAATCAAATCAGGTCCGCTCAGTGGACAGTGCAAAAGAATAAAAATAAAAATAATATAAAAATAACACAACACAAGAGCATATATATGGTAAAAAAAAGAGAAATAAGAGTAAAATGTGCAATGGAATAAAAAGTGCAAAACAATAAGATGTGCATAAACAGTATACTGGGACTTAATAAATAGTAATATGAACAAGAGGGAATAAATCATTAGCAGCGCTGAAACATAGCAGCGCTGCTTCAAGTCCAACACATCTAAGCAGTCTTCAGAGGAAGCATCATGTTAGCACGCTGCTATGTTACCAAGTCCGCAGTTTACCGCGGGTTGTTTTCGTGCCCGCGGGTCTTTCATAACATGTAGACTTGACGCGCTACATGTAAACGATATCCTTTGTTGTACTTTAATGTCAAAATAACGGAGTTCGTTTGGAATTCTTCAGCTTTTAAGAACTGCCGGGTTCTCCTGTAGTGGGCGGAGCTAATGCCCATACGGCAATCTCATTGGCCAGCGCTCACCTATCATCATCCCTGTTTTGATTTCAGTGAATCAATTCGAAGCGAACGCATAAGACCTGATTAATATTCATGAACCCAGCAGCTCAATAATCCCTAGTGCATTTTATATGGTTATTAATTGTAGAATTCGTGGTAGTTTTGTCATCTTATCAGTAGTTTTTTTTCGTTTTTTTATAGAAACACTAAAAATGACAAACAATATCTTAAGCACCACCACCAGTCCTAAATTCAGAAAACATGTCAAATATGCATTCATACATGGTTATTATAAAGTTCTATCATCATATAATGTTAAATTATCATAATATCATATTATACTGTTTGACTGAAATAATCAATTGAATTTGATAGGTCTCTCACATTGTCCCAAAGAAACATCAAAATAGTGTAGATTAGTGTAATGTTTTATAATAATATTTTTTTCTGTTTGGTGACCATTTAACTCATTTAACATTTAATATTGGGGCATCCAAGTTCTTTTTTATCCAACCTTTTTTTAAAGTAACAATAGTTACTTTCCCTGGTAATAAGTTTATTTTATAACGATGTAACTCGGTTAGTATTTGTGAGAAGAAACTAGTAATATAACGAATTACTTTTTTTTTTTTTTAAGTAACGTGCCCAACACTGCATACTATACAATGATTTATTGCATGTCTTTGATTAATAATGAATATGAAGAGCATTAATAATGAAAAAAAAAGCATATTAAATCACAATTGCAATATGGGTAAAAAAAAAGAAGAAAAAAGTCGCAATTAGATTATTTTCTAAAATCGTTCAGCCCTAGTGGAAACCCTGAATAGCCTTTAGGTGCATTCACACCAGACGCGAATGAACCGAATAAATAGGGTTGGGAATCGAAAATCGATTCCGGAATCGGATACTTAAGGTCAGGAATCGGATACTTGTCAAATTAAAATTTCGATTCCACCTATCGATTCCTATGCGCTTTTTTTTCTTCATCTGTGAGGACCGGTGTGATCTATCGATCTGCCAGGACCTTGCTCACTAATCTAAGCGCTCCAAAGTTTGGCTGCATTTGCGATCAGAAGCCAAAAAAGCTAAGTATAATATCTGTGATCGCTAAACATGTTGCAAGAGAGGTGTCACCACCAACAAGACATTAATTTAATAGATCGTTAAAGATCGCGAAAATGATTCAAACACCAACGTGATTCTATTCCTAAATTAAAATGATTTGTCTGTTTCATTCCTCAACCTTTGAGGTGTGCGATCACAATGTTGTGATCACTTGGTTCATCCGTGCAGCAGTGCCACCACTGATCTAAGCTTGGCCACCCTGCTCAAAACTGCAGTCTTTGTCCCCTTTTCCTTGACAAGAAATGCCTTTATTAAGACGCGGAAGCGGTGTATTTTTTTGCATCCACATCCAACGAGACTTTTCAGACGTGCACTGCAGCTTTGCCTCAGCAAATGAGCACGGAAAAGGTACACTAGCCAAATGAGCTTCGGTAGAACAATGAGATGCTGTTAGGCTGTACATCAGTAAAACAATCTTTCTTGTCCTGTCAGCTTTCACTGTGCTCACGGCGCACGCTCTGATCGCGTCATCATAATTAAGCGCACAAGAAACTGCATATGAGTCTGTCGTCAGTTATGAAATTACCAAAAAGGCGATTAAAGCTGTAAACTGTGAATGCATGTATTTACATTACATTTCAGAAAGTCTCTTAAATGCATACTAAAATATAGGCTCTCGTGCGATTCCAGATCACAATAAGGTGCAAGCTGATATGTATTTTAATTTGTAATTTAATGCACAAGTAAATGTGAGCACAATGCATTTATACTATAAAACATGCACTATTTTTTCATTCATTTTAAAAGTACAAAGGAAAATAAAACTATTTAAATGCATAAAACAACTAATTTTCCAATCGGGCATTTATGTGCTGTTGTCTTCCGGCCTTTTTCACATTCTTCTCACTAACTGCATGTCTCATCCATGAGTATGTAATGTTAGAGAACAAGTTTTTTTGGGGTTTTCAGAACCAAACTGACAGAGCAATTAAGCTATAGTGAGCCCCTTTATTAAAATACCTGGAGGTGAGGAATAATACAAAAAATTGTCATATTCACTCAGTATTACTTGATATAATAATTTACAAATATCTAAATTACAAATAAGTATATGGGCGATTCCACAGTTTAGGCCTAACTGCAAGGACAATAGCCTGCAAAATCAATCTTCATGGAGAAAGCCATTGTCCTCAGGTTAACATCCTGAGAAAACCTGGGGTACAGCTGTGTGAAAGACAGGATAAATCTGGCAATGGTAAACTAGTAAACTTTGATCAAATTTGAGTTGATGTAAAATTTTACGTATGTAACATGGACGGAAAAACAGTGTAAATTCAAGCAGAAAGTGTACTTAATCTAATTCAGTTTAATACAATTCTGGTTGAATCCAAGTTCATGTTTTGCTTTGCTCCTAATTTGGTATAGTTATGAGTCATGTGTTGTGTATGGGTCACAAAACTGGTAATAGGACTTCCATGCAGGCAGGGTGTCCATCTAATATTATCTGTTCTATAAACTTAAAGGTGCATTTTTGATTCTGGTATGTTCATAAACTGAAAGCCAGCAAAATTACTAACAAATACCACAGGTATATTTTTCACATTTATTTGCCAAATGTAGAAGCCAAAGGAACTCCTACAAGTGTGCAAAGTTATAACGTGTGTAACGTGGACGGAAAAAAATTAAACAATCCTGCAAGATTGCCTCTGTAACACAAAATAATACCATTTCATGAAAACTGGCAAAGAATAGAACAAGTTCATAACACATTAAAATAACCTGTCATCATTTACTATCAAATTTAAATAATAAAATAAAGAAAGTCCATATATATATGTATGTTTGCAAAGGATATAAGAGTTATGACTAATTATTTTTTAACACTTAAAATTTATGTTTATAACATAAATTATGTTATAATTATGTGTTTAATTATATGCTCTGAACACCACAGCAAACTTAATTTACAGAATAGCTGTTTCATTTCTTGAATACACTTCTTAAAATTAAGAATCTGAAATATGAATGATGACTGTTAGTCTGTTTCATGTAAAAGCTCATTCAGTGTTTCAAACTGAGGAAAATGTGTAAAGCTTGTAAACATTAGGGATGGGCATTTTAAGCAAAAGTAATATTCGATAATCGAATCCCTGGGTATTATTCGATACTATTCGAAAATTGCACCCTCCCGCGCTTGCAAACGCCCACCCACCCACGCACACCCACGCACTCACACACACAGAGAGAGAGAGAGAGAGAGGGGGAGAGAGACCGTCCAGGCTTTCAATCTGTATGATAACAAACTGTTTAATTAATTAGAGAATAGTCTATCTTAACCCAAGAAAATTAATGGTTGTAAAGTATGAGTGCTGAAACATATTAATATAACATAACCGAAGGAGGCATTTATTAACAGAACAGTCCGTCGATTATCAATTGCTCATAAGGCTAGGACATTTCTTTTTAAAAAATGAGCATGAACATTCATATTATTAAAAAGAAAATCTTAAATCCGATTAATGCATCAATGAATATTAAGCGTAAAACATATTGCGCGCTAAACAGAATATCATTCTTAAAACATATTATGCGCTAAAACATATTGTGAACCGCCTGAATGACGGCACTTATTATGTGAACATTAATTTTAACGTCTGTCTTCATAACAATAACCTATTTCATATAAACAAATATATTAAATGAACATGTTCACATGCTCGGGAAGAAGACGGGAGTGCAATCTGTTCACAATTAGTTCGGTGAACTTTGAATTGAAACAAGGGAAGGAATATAGATCCCTGCAGCAGTCTGAGGCTCTCTCTCTCTCTCTCTCTCTCTCTCTCTCTCTCTCTCTAGCTGAGCCATTTAAATAGTTCAGTTTTGGTTTTTAATAACAAATTGGTCATTATTTTGTTTCCTTTATTAATTTAATTTAGAAATATGATTGGAACATCTTATTTTTGTTAAATTCAAGTTTTTGTTTTTTTTTAAATACCAAGCGGCCAGCGCAAGTTTGATCAGTTTATCTTTCTCAAATAAATAACTAAATAAATAACGTCATAATATTTTAAGAATAAAGTCAAAATTACGATCATAAAATCATGTCACATTGCCTAAAGTTAAAATTACACCTGTATACTCTGGCAAAAAAATTATAATAATAAGTGTGGCATCCAACCTGTCATTCTTCACATTTAACACGAAAAACAGCACAACTATTTTGCATATAAATATAATATATCAACCAGTGGAATATTACGTTATTATTTCAGCAAAAAAACTAATCATTTGAATGCAGGGAGCTCGCCACGGCTTCATTAATGGGAAACAGCACGTGAAGGCAGCAGAGAAGCACTCTCGTGCATCGTTCTGTTAACTTTGTGGTTTATTATTTTGAGTTGTTTGGGATGCTGTAACAAACGGCCCTCTCACAATATATTGTTTAACAGGTCTATTGTTCACGCAATCAGGCTGCACGTATCAGAAGTCCGTTTCTGGAAAATTCTGAAATTTTTGCGCTATTGCATATTAATATTTGTACTTAATCTGCTGTCTACGTGATTCAACTCCTCCTATGCAATTGTATTTTACTAATGAAGAAAAACAGACTGAATGTGTGAAAGACATGACAACATTTATAGGATGCACTGAGGAATCATTTTACCACAAAGCTAATGTTTAAACTAGCTTTATTGTGTGCCGTCGGTGCGGAAAATCTGCGTGTGTTCCTTAACATTATAGCCCAGTTCACTGTTGTTTAAAAACCTATGCGATTAACGCCGACAGTTTATTCTAATGGCATAAGTGAGATTGTGTTAACGCACTATTAACGTGTTAACTTCGACAGCCTAAGCTATATTCTTACGAACATTGGACAAAAAAAAAAGTCAGCAAAATCATTGACGATGTTGACTTTCATGAACAGCTTATTGAGTCAAAAATACTCCGAAAACAACGTTCAAAGTTGGACAGATGTGCAGAATCTGTCAAAATGTATACAACCACCATTCATGCATGCTCTTTCACGATGAACACAATGCCGCTTTCGTTCAGAAACCACTAGCAATCATCCGACTTGCACACTCTTTTATCCTTTCTCATCATAATGATCCTATTTAATGTTTATTTAACCAAAGTTTATCACGTTCGTAACATTTTAACGTTCGTAAACTTTTGGACAGAAGCCACAAACTTAAAAATCGTGAAATCCTGTTAACTCTTCCTCCCATGCAGAGCATGCGTGACCTAGACAATCTTATTTCTGACATTAGAACCGTTGAGACATTAGGAGATGGAAATTCAGCGTCAGAATAAAATGTACGAGCGTTATGATTTTTGGACAGAAAATCTCTGCCCCTGATTTATCCCGATTTATTAACAATTTATCATGTAGCAACGCATATAAGAATTTAACCCACACAAGATGTTTTTATCGTTTTGCTATTGATATAATTACATGGAAAAATTATATCTCTGTTTCCTTTAGAATCATAGTTTAACGTTCGTAACTGTTTGGACAGTAGGTGTAACAAACGTTAGTAAATGTTTCCATTGCATCGTGGTGGATTAAGGGAATTATACTTAATGTGTTAGTAGTAGTATTTTGTAGAAGACACACCAAAATAAATGTTATGCGCCAAAATTCAGGATTTTATTAAAGGAAATTAAATAAATGACTTAGGAAAAATCCAGACGCAATGAATGTCCCACCCTGACATCCGCAATTTCTGGGAACGGAAATAAAATAAAGTCTCATTACACGATAATGCCAAGGCTTAGTGGGATACAATTAACTTTATTATTTCTTACATCTATCTTAAATAAAATAGTGAAAAAAAAAAAAAAAATGACTACAACTGGGTATTATTCAATCTATATTGTTCATTACACCCCTTGTGGACAGAAACTGTGGAATCTCTCATAAATTAATTGTATTCAGCTGTGTTCTAGGCACTAAAATAGTCTAGTATTTTATAGTCAACCACATGTTTATATAGAAATAATGTAGATTTCTGAGCCACTCCAGGCTGGTTGCTGGCCCCTCCCTGGCCACCCCTATAAACACATCCTGGCTCCGCCACTGCCATGCAGCGAACGATCACATCAGTCAGTGTGATTTAAACATTTAAACCTGCATTCGCACTGCCGCTGACCTAAAGAGAGCAGCTTTCATGTATATGAATGAAACAGCTTCACAGTCTTTTCAATCACACAGTATCATTACATTTACAGAAGCACTGTTATACATGTTTATAGTTCAGATATAAACTCTGATATGTACCGTAGCGATTAAAATAGAGTAAATCTCCTTTTGAAAGTAATTTGATACATCAAATGAAGATTTATCGATTACATTGCTACACCAGTGGGTGGCGAAAAGTGTCTGTTAAAATGTATTTGTCTTTGAATCATACAAGAGATTCGTTAAAGGATGTTGATTCATCCAGTAATGAAACAAGTACATCTACACACGTGATTTTGTTTAGTTGTCTAATATTTTTTCTTCAGAATCATGAGAGAACCACAACTTCCATTGGGAAAAAAATAACAAAATGCTATTTATCCAGAATCATGCAGTTCTATTTTGCACACAAACAGCTCTTAAAGAGTCCAGTTTTTATGTAGCCTGTTCATGGTATTCAGCTCCAATAAATGGTTTGCTAAAAAGAGACACAGGATAAATGTTTGATATCATTATCTAATCACATTGGAATCGAAACTGGGAATCAAAAAGAATCGGAATCGATAAAATTCAAACGATGCCCAACCCTACGAATAAATCGCGCTATTCGCGCGTAGTTGGATGCTTGAACATTTTGAGTTTACTCGCTTCATTCGCGTGTGAAATTCGTGCCATTCGCGCGTGAAATTCATTACATAACAGACGTGAATTCGCATCATGGGAGGGGCTTCTGCCAGGCAGGTCCAGTCTCGTTGCAAAATTTATTCCTGTTTTTGTAAAAGTAAGAAGATGTATATACAGCTCCAGGTACCCACATACAACCACAATTAATTTGTCCTCCATTGTTTTTTCGGATTTTCTGCCTCCGCTCGTAATCACGTCACTGCTAGAACAAGCTCCTGATTGGTTAACGCGGCGCAAATATCCGCCAAATTTCAGATTTTTCAACTCGTGCGAATAGGGCGTCAAACGCTCAATTCACGCCGCATAATTCGCGCCACCTCATTCGCGCGAATAGCACCGCAGGTTTGTCTATCGTGTCTTTGCATTGACTTAACATGTCAATCATTAGTGCGTAACGCTTCATTCGCGTCCGGTGTGAACGCACCTTTTGGCTGACATGGTCAGGTGGTGTAACTGGTTTGTGTCAATTTGACCATTCACATGGAGCTTGATTGACAGGTCATCTGACCAATCACAAATATTATGTGCGGCAGCTACTATCTGCCATCTTGCCTGACAGGCAAGGCCGGTCTCCATAGAAATCCATTTTAAAACAGGGTAAAAAAGATAGACTGAACTTTTCCAATATAACGACATAGAAAAATGTGCGGAGGGTTAAGCTGTGCTGTTGTTGGCTGCCACAGGACCGGCAGTAAGATAAGGAAGTCCTAAGTCCGATCAAAAATGTATAAATAACGGTATTTTTCAGAATTATAGAAAAACTACTATATTTTTGTAATATTATTACTACTGGGGAGTAGGATCTAAGAATGTATTAGTCATTGGCTAATATTAGACATCGTTTAGTTGTCCAAAGTGAAGATTTCGTAAAGTGAAGATACTGATGTTCATTTCGTGCTTTACGTAAATATAAAAAGACGATCAGTTCACGAACTGAGGTAACACAGTTATCTGTCACAACACATTGAAGAGCCTCAAAATGGTATTTATTGTTCGTGTTGCTTTAAAAAAAATACCATTTGAAAGCTGAGAGTCCTGAGACCTTGTTTCATACCAGAAGTAAGCTGCTTGTCTTGTTGTCAGTTTCCTCTTTGCTCTGTGATGTTTTTTTCACTGCGTGAGAACATGATGTATAGTGTGACCGCAGCAATGTTTGTTGCAGTAACTAAGGAGGTCAGGGTCTTTGCAAACCGTCAATTGGCGTAACCAGTATTTTTCATAAAAATATAATTATATCCACCTTTTTTTGCCGTAAAAATGTGCCGTTTGTAAATTCTATGGGTCTAGCTTCCGGTCTAATCCGTGTCCAGCTATTTTTAGCTGTACAAAACAGTTCACTTTGCTGCTTGATATTGAAAATGTGTGTCTTACAATATTATTTTAATTATTTGTAGTGCAAACAGTTTTACCGTTTACTGCACGTTGTTATTCGTCTCGTTATTTATCTATAGCTGCTAATGAACCGGAAGTCTCACCCATAGGCTTACATCCGCGTTGAAGAAAAAGGTGGATACAGGAAAAATAATGAGGAATAAAATCCAATCATCTACTTTAATATAGCCTAATAACATGTTTTTTTATTTACATAAACACAATACAATTTAGGGATAACTTTTAATAAAATCTAGTATTTATTTCTATGTGTAAGCTTACATGCCATCTAGGTGGATAAAATATTGAATATTTCTTATTTTATGGCAGTTACACCATTTGACATTTTCAGGTACGCTTTCGGTCTAAACTTTTTTTTAAACAATGGTGCATGTCATTTTTAATTATATAATATCAACATAAATACACGGTGACGGTGTACATTTTAAAATACCTGATGTATGCTTTTAAAACAAGTTTTCGAATTTCCCATCTACTAGGATACTAGAAAACTACGGTCAAAATATTTCACTGAATGGAAAGTACTCTTACCTCCAAACGTTCACCCTTCTTCCTTTTTGACGACCTTTCTTTTACTGTTGATTTATTCTGGTCCTGCTCAGCTTGGCCTTGTTCTTCCTCTGGTCTCCTTTGGGCTGTGTTTTCGGTTTCCTCCCAGTAGCGTTTTGGAGGCTGAGTAAGAAAAAGCCAGTCACATTCATAAATGTTTTCACATATCAATTCATCCTTTTTTTTGTTATTTGATTTTTTTTACTTATTCAATCAGGAGCAAATGTTTTTCTTTGGAAACAATTACAAATGTGTCCCTGCCTGGTATAACGTTACTGCATTTAGACCGTTTACCTTGTTGGGTAAATAACGAATAAGACTTCCCATAGTAAAGAAAAATCTAGTTCTTAGAAATAGCAGCCAGCCAAATATTGTCTAATTTCTATTCTTGTTTGTTTTATTTTTTTATGTTGGTTAACGTTACATCCACTTAACTTTGGCTCTGTTTCCACATTGAATTAAGACGCGTTTTCAATAGTCAAACGTTTTATTAATTTAACGTTAGTTTTTTTAAGGCATAATAATAAAATATTTTTCAAACTTTTTAAAGTATAATTGTAAATAAAACCACTGCAATAAACGAGTTTTTTTTTTTTGCTTGACAACATCTTTACTGTGAACACCCGACATCAACAAAGACATTAATGCCGATCAGTAAAAGCTGATAACAATGTAGACAAAGCAATGAATGATAATATTGACCTTTTTCTTCTTCATTTTCTCCACGTGTGTAACGTTACTCGTCAGCACCTCGGGCATGACCGCTGCCATCTTTGTTTGAAAGGACCGTGTCGTCTTCATCTAATGATTATAGGCAGATGGCAAACCAGTTTAAAGGTAAAATACCGCCACCTATTGAGCTGGAGTGTGGAGTTGCTTACGCTACTTTTATATTATTATAAGTTTACGTGTCCTGCGAAGAGGTTTTTGCATGGCTTTTTTTTGTTTAGTGCAAGCTCTTATCACTCTCTCTCATTTGCTGTGCAGAGTGCATTCGTGACAGTGCTTACCACTACAGAACCCCTCTGACATCAAATATATATTTTAAGATATTTTCAGAATCAGCTTTATTTGCCAAGTGTGCGCAAACACACAAGGAATTTGTAGTTTTTAAGAAGCTCTTGTACATACATGCATACATACACATCTGACATGAGAACAGAAACATTGAAATAAGACTTATTCTCAAAGTCTTCCACTCAACGGTCATCAGACCTGACAATTAACGTTCAAATAAAAAAATTGAAAATTATAGGACAAGCACAGCATTAATAAATAATGAAATTATTCATATAAATAAATACTATAGTAATTCATTTATTGCTCCCTGTAAGCTCATGTTAGTTAATGCTTTAATCTTATTAAATGAAGCATTGCTGTAAAGTGTTACCCTCTGCTACATATTATCTTCTTACATTGCATATTTTTCTGTAGAATTATACTGTATTTGTGTTAATGTGTTTTCTGTAGTGAATCTGAAACAAGACAAATTCCTTATCATGGCAAATAAAAAGATATTTCCATAATACAGCAATAGGTACAGAAATATTTGCCATAAGGAGAAAACATGCAGTAAATATATGAATGCTAAATGACCAAACAGTGTAAGATGTGCCAGATGCACGCTTGTGGCTTTTGCAGTAGATGTCTCAGTTCTTCTTCTGAAGGAACAAGTCCTGTGATGTGTTCGTTTGATGATGTACATATTTTGAAATTTGATGGGAGCCAGTCTGATAAAAACAAAGTATATTAATTTGAAAAAAATCATACTTTCGTCTACACAATATTTTTATTATTTAGATTCACTCAGTATAATTGTGGAAAGATATATACAGTATATATATATATATATATATATATATATATATATATATATATATATATATTAGTGGTGGGTATCGGCGTTAACGTGCTGCGTTAACGTGAGACTCTTATCGGCGATAAAAAATATCGCCGTTAATCTATTCTCAAAGTTGGGTTGGGAGCTGGGTCTATACTACGCAAGCTATGATGACTTTCACCCTGATATTTTAGCCGGATGTATACCTATAATTGCACTGTAGGGGGCGAGAACGAGTCTTGAACTAGAGGCTCGCAGTCCGTGATGGACAGATTGTTAACGGCTGGTCTATGTGGTAATACAATCGAGCAGGATATCCAAACCAGAGGCGATTCTAGGGTGAGTGGATATCCGGGCTAAGCCCAAAGATCCAAGATCTGCTATTACTTCATATCGATGATTGGCCAGTTTATATGAAGTTTATTATCAAGTGTATATGTCAGTCAGAAGTACGAGCTTCCGTGGGCGGTTCCTGACGGGAGTAAACTGCGGTTCATCATTTTAATGCGCATGAAAACTCAGTGATGATGATGCGACAGGGCATGGTCATAAAACATTCGGGCTTTTCTGAAAACATTTCAGAATGTTTCAGCCCCTTAGCCCACCCTAGCGCCGCCCCTGATCCAAACGCTCATTCATCATTCATCAACCTCAAATATGGCTTTTCATCTGAAAGATGTATGTAGTAGCAACTTTACATGGCTCAATATGATGTTAACCTAGAGAAATGTGCGCTATTGAAGTGTTTGTGTGGAAGCGTTTTGCTGCAGGACAGGCTCCGTGTGCGCCACTTGCTCTTAAAATCTCCGTAATTCTTGGTCATACAGATAAAAGTAGCCTAATACATCTTTCGAATCTGTAAAGACTCTACGCTTATTTGTGTGCACTCAGAATAACAACGAAACGCTGCGCTTTTAAGCAAACAGGATGCTCTTTAGGTCTCATGTGAACTTGAGCGAGAAACTTCAAACTCGAATATATCTAAAATACAGTACATAGAAAAATATATCTATAGAGAGTGAAATGTCAAAAAAAAATAGAAGACGTGTGTGTTAGCATGGATGATTTACATGAAATTTAATCTGTGCAACACTGTGCATAATAAGATGGCTTTCAGTTCAGTATAATAACAAAAAACGACATTTTGGGTTTTTATTCAACTAATAAGGTGGGCACGCTGTGATCTGTACTATATTTTTACTGTAATTGACAGTTATCGGCAAAAACAAAAACAACAACAACACGGGAGTGGGAGGGAATGGGAGTCAATCTTCCGGGAGTGGAACGGGATTTTCCTCCAGTTTTTTCGTGGGATTGGGACGGGAAGAGATTAAAGTTTGTGATGCATTTTGGAAACAGGAGATGAGCCCCTGGTCTAATGCGCCACCTGGCTTGAGAAACCCGTTCTCAAAGACTTACTTTTAGTCATTATTTGGGTAGCACACATATTCTGAATGCCTTCGGCAGAATTCAAATGAGCCATTTTAATCTAGATTAATCTAGATTAATTCCAAAATTAATCTAGATTAATCTAGATTAAAAAAATTAATCTATGCCCACCTCTAATATATATATATATATATATATATATATATATATATATATATATATATATATATATATATATATATATATATATATATATATATATATATATATATATATATATAAACACCAATTAATTAATTAAGATTGGGTCAGTACTAAAATGTATCATGGGTTATTATAGTAAAAGTGTGGTAACCATGTTTTTTTTTTTTTTGCTTTATTACCATTGTATGACCAGTTTTATTTTATTTACGTTTAAACTATGGTTAGTTTACCACAACCATTATTAATTTGTGGTTACCATGGAAGTACAAAAACCCTGGGATTTTGTTTATTGTTGTTGTAAAACCATGGTTAATTTTCATAAGCAGACTGGCTACAATTTAACGTTACAGTAAAACATAATTACGATATTGACGGTTACTGCATCCTGGGATTGGAAATGCTCACAAAAAAAAAAAAAAACAACAGCATTCTGCGCATGATCGGTGACCTCTTATTTAAATTTTTTTTGGAAAGGGGACGTTTTTCCAACACCTCCAGAAATGTCCATTTTACGTTGTGCTAATGAAACCCCTGGAATTTAGTGTATCACGTTTGGGGCTCATGGTATGTCATTCTCAAGTACAAAGCTCACATTATTCAAGTATGCTGAGGTAAAAACTATGTTCCATTCTATGCCACCATTAAAGTTAACAGCAGGGGTGCAAACTCATCGGGGTGAAAAGGGTGACAAACTAAACTAACAGCCACCTTTCAACTGCCACAATGCCACCTGCCACAATGTCTTGTTGCAGTTTTCGTGGAATACAGATGCGTCTGCTCAGTATTATCAATCCTTGACTAACAGTCTTTCACCGAATAAAAATCTCTGACAGATTCTGGTACGTTTCTCATGCTCTGGCCATCCATGCTTTATGAACTTGCTTACTAACTGTAATTGTTAATCTCTTTCAGTCGCTGCTTCGATCTGGCTCAACTTAGACTGTGACACGGGCCAGCTGGCTAAGACCGCATCCATGTAACAGGTTACCTCATTCGCCGTGCTGTTCGGCGTATTGCCGCTTGCTGGGCTTCTCGACAGCGTATCTGCTACCACTAATGTCTTCCCAGGTGCATATTCAGCAGTTACTGTGAATCGCATCAGCCTCATTAAAAGTATTTGGCAATGTACAGGCACCGTGTCCAGATCTTTTTTATTAATCAAAGGTACCAGAGGCTTGTGGTCAGTAATAAGGCGAAATCTGTGGCCTATGAGGTACGTCTAAAATCTCTCGCATGCCCAGACCCCAGCTAAGCATTCTTTTTCAATTTGTGCGAACCTGGTTTCTGCCTCATTTAACCTCCTTGAGCAATATGCCACAGGTTTCCAGCTGTCTCCGTGCAGCTGTAGGACTCCTCCCAGTCCGTAACTACTAGCGTCTGCCGACACCGCTGTTGCCTTCGTGGGCAGTCATGGCTCTAATGGATAGAGCGTCGGACTTGTAACCCGAGGTTGTGGGTTCGAATCTCGGCTCCGGCAGGAATTGTCCACGACTGAGGTGAGACCCTTGAGCAAGGCACTGAACCCCCAACTGCTCCCCGGGCGCCGCAGTGTCGGCTGCCCACTGCTCCAAGTGTGTGTGCACTTGGATGGATTAAATGCAGAGAACACATTTCACTGCTGGTTATACTCTGTATAATTGTGTATGTGACAAGTAAAGCTAATCTGAGCATCTGAGCTTAATTTTCCTGGATCATAGTACGCGAGAACATGTGATGTCATCAAAGTTTCTTTTCAGCTTTTGAAACGCTCTTTCTTGAGGTTCATCCAAAGTCCAGGCTGCAGTCCCTTTCAGTAAGTCAAACAGCGGACTGCCCACTGTTGCCAAGTCTGGGATGTAACGTCCCATGTAGTTTATCATGCAGAGGACGCGTTTCAGCTTGCTCGTAGCTCTGCAATAGCTCTTACTTTCCCCGGGTCAGGCCTGACACCTCTCTCGTCTATAACGTGCCCTAGGAAGTGAAGCTCTTTTTGTCAGAAGATAAATATATTTTTATTGAGCTTACGTCCTGCCTGTTCTATCCTCTCCAGAACGTGCCTCAGATGCTCATCATGCTCTTCTTGACTTTTTCCATGCACCAGATCGTTCATATAGACAGCTACTCCATCGAAAATCTCCAAGGAGTTCATTCATTTTTCGCTGGAATATTTCTGGGGCTATGCTTATGCCGAATGGGAGGCGTTTGAAGCAATATCTTGCGAACGCCGTTATGAACGTTGTGAGGAGGCTGCTTTCACTGTGCAGGGGAATCTGCCAAAAGCCGCCAGTGACGAGAATACGTTGGACCCCGCGAGTTTGGCAAGGATTTAATCGTTCGTGGGGTAACATGTATCGCTCTCTTTTTATGTTTTAGTTGAGTTTTTTTAGGTCTATGCAGATGCGCACTTCCCCGTTAGGTTTCATTACTTGGTACTATTGGGGCGCACCAGTCTGTAGGATACGTTATCTTTCCAATCACTCCGTTCTCCTCCATTCGTTGGAGTTCTGCTTTGACTTTTGGGAGTAACGGTATAGGCACTCTTCTTGCGGTGTAAACCGCTTAAGGCATTACATTGTCTTTTAGGCTTATTTTAATTGGCTCGGTTCTCATCGTTCCTTGTTCATCGAATGCTGCACTGACTTGCTCGATTCTCTTTACTGCTTGTTCTCGGCTCAGCAAATTGTTTACTGTGTCACCTTCCAACGACGTGAATTGTGAACTTGAACTTCCTGTCTTTATACTCCGTGCTTGTTTCAAATTATCCCAAACAATTTATCCTTCCATCTGGACTTTCATATCTTGTCAGCGTTTTACTCAATTTCACTTTATTTCCAAGTGAGTTGAAAGTCTCTTCGTTGATGACTGTGATGTCGGCTCCGGTATTAATTAAAAAATTAACTCGGGAACCTTCCACGTTCAACTTCACAAACCAAGTCTCTATATCCTCAGTCCCGGTTTTACTTACAGTACCCAGGTAATATGAATCATCCTCACCTGGCTTTGTGTGTGTGTTTCTTTTGTTACCTAATTTACTGTCCTTGAATAACACATACACAGTGTCCTTTTTACATTTCCGACAGATTCTGCTGTGGGACATTTTTCTCTGTCTCGTGTTTCGTTTTTACACACGTTTCACACCTGTTTCCGCTGATCACCCTTTTCCTTTCTCTCGCCGATGTCCTTTCATCCCAGGTCTTTTTATTTTCAGGTCGTGTAACCTCCTGAACACTGCTTGACGCTCCTTCCTCCTGTTGGCTCACCTGCTGAGCGATGTCCTCTGCCTGCCTCACCGTTAACACCGCAGTGTCTAAGGTAATGTCTGTCATTAACTGTAACCTCCTTAACAGCTCTTCATCTCTGATGACAACCACGAGCTTATCTCAGATGTTTTCGGTTTTCTGTGCACCAAAGTCACAATTCTCTGCTATCTCATAAAGTGCATGGATGAACATCTCTACCTTTTCTCTCTGCCTTTATACATGTTGGTAAAAGCACGCCCTCTCGTGGATTATATTCTTATTTGGGATGAAGTAGTCGTTGAACTTTTCTAGCACAGTGCCAAAGTCTTTTTTATGTTCGTCTCTTTCAAACGCAAACAAGTTGAATATATTTTCTACCTCCAGTCCCATGGCATATATGAGGGTACTCACTTATACCTCGTCGTCCTCCTCTGTGAGCTTCATGGCTATTCTGTACCTCGTGAAGCACAGACAGCATGCGGCCCAATCTTGAGTTCTATCAAAGGTGAAGTTAGGGGGTGGAGTGAATTTTGCCATCTTCTAACTCTCCACAACTTCTGAAAGCATGTCAAATAAGTCTCTATTACAACGTCTCTGTTGCTAAGAACTTATTTATTGAAGTGATCGGAACAAATCTCTCCGTCAATCTCTACGTTGCCTTATACCCGCCCCCTTTTTCCATTGGCTCTTAGGTTCTCAGTCAACACATAAATTATTCAATCTCTATGACACTTGACTATATCATTCTGGCGCACTGTCTGAATAGCTTTGGCTAATGTTAGCTCTGGATCCAGTTGCAAGCGCTCTGACAGTCTCCTGTCGATAATTCCCACAACTATATGGTCCCATATTAGTTCCTCTTTTAATGTTCCAAAATTTCAATGTTCTGCAAGTTTGTGTACCGCTGTTATAAAAGTCTCCACACTTTCGCCATCATTTTGACATCGACAATTAAACTGAGCTTGTTCGAACATGACATTGTGTTTCCTGACGCAGTGCTGTCTGAAAGCTTCCACCACACAGTCATATTTTTTCTCTCTGACTCACCCAGCGGTAATAACGCAAAGACATCGTCTGCTTCATCCCCCATGGCATATAACAAGGCATTGATCTGGTATTCCTCAGGCTTTATGCTCAATCGAACCGTCTGATCCATCTTGGGTAGTCTGCAGAATTGAAGAAGTCAAAGGGCTCTGGATACGCTAGCGGTACTGCTACAGCAGCCATATTTTGTTTGCTTGAAGTGTAACCTATTCTTAAAGTCGGCATGAAACGGAAGTTGTGACTGTTTTTTATTTTCTACTGTGACATATATCCGAGTGGAACTACATCTGAAATGAGAGGGCGGGACTTGATTTCGTCCTTCGAGAATTGATTGGATCATTGGAAGTTGGGGCATTACTAACAAAATGGAGGCAGATCTGAATGCCAGTTTGCAGAATTTGGAATTAATCGCAAGTTAACTCATGAAAATCATCCAATTAATCGCGATTAAATATTTTAATTAATTGACAGCCCTAATATATATATATATATATATATATATATATATATATATATATTCATATATATAGAATGTAATCAGGCCAGCTCATGATGACTATCTCATCATATAAAACCGCTAATAGCTGTTCGCTGATCAGCAGTGACCTCACTGCTTTACAACACCACATGCATGGAGTGGACTCTGAGGGAGCCCATACACACAGAACAGCCATGAGGTGAAAGGCAAAGACGGCCTTCTTGATCATGGTAGCAGCAGTGAAATCGGGCGACTTGGTAGCCACGTCTGATAGTCGGGTACTCCAGGACCACCAGAATTGAGACCACAGGAGTCGGGTCCTCCAGGACCACCTGACTTGGGACCACCCAAGCGGACTTTACTGCCCTCCTCCTTCTCGACCGAAATGATATTGTTGTAAATACTGTTTTTACACACCTATGGAGGGCCACATTTTTGCACTATGGGGAATGCTTTATATATACTGTATATAATATAATAAATAATATATACAGAAAATAAGTAAATAGAATAGAAATGGAATAGGGAATACTGGCTGATGGTACATCCAAGGAGTTTATTGAAGCAAAACGTTTAGTTAATAATCTATTAGTTGTAGAACATACAGCATTAATATGTGATGTATAAGCACTAATGAATAGCCATGTTAGTGATATGCATGCTAATAAGTGACTACTTAAAAGTATGTGTACCTTAATAGGAAGTGTTACCAGAAACTCATAGGGCAAAAAAAACGTATTTCCTCCTTTACAAACACCCATTATTACATAATAAACCAGTTGTATTTTGTACAGCCGGACTATTTTTCCAACAACATTTCTTTTTTCTGAAACAATGCTGGGTCTTACAGGAACAAGGAAGGAGGAAGAGCTAATATGCACACAAATGGCAAACAAAGTAACTGCATGACATGGCTTATTCAAATAGACCATCAAGAGAAAGCTCCTGATAAAGTGGAGTTTTATTGTATAAATCATAATAGAGGGCATGAATAAAAGAGGGCAAGAAACACAACAGTCACCTTAAATGTATTTAAATTTGTCAATCATCTACAATTTATTATGATCTAAATTTGTATAAAACAAGAAAAAAAACACATGAACGTCAACTTACATAATATGAATGGACATTGACTATTATGTCTCATAAAAAACACATTATTGTCAGTTACTAAATGTTGTGTCAAATATACATTTTGCACTGAACTTTGGAGTACAGTAAGAGACAAGGACAAACAGTATTTAAACATTTTAGCTATGAATGTTCTTTTTAATAATAATATATATTCTGATAGTAATAAAAAATGGCTTCTTACAAGATGTTATCTAACACATAAGCAAAGGTTAGATATGCTGTAAACTGAGTTTGTGAAAGCCATTGTTGATCATGAAGCTGTATTATTTACTAATATAAAAAGCTTAATTTCAATATGAAATCTAGGATAGGCTTTAGTGTATACTTTTCCTGTGGTAGTTGTATATAAATATAAAAAGAAACATTACAGTATATTTTAATATTCAGTGCACAGATTGTAATTCAGTTGTTTGTAGGACTGCAAGACACCAATGGAAAAATTCCAGAGGTTTCAAAAAAATTACATCAAATAAATGATCAGATATGTAATATATTGATAACCAGTGTGTAAAATACATTCTAAATATGGAAACATTCACCAATACTGTAAAGATTTTCCCCCAATTGACTGACTTTGATGCAATACTCTATAAGGCACAATGCAGTATATTAAAATGCAGTTATTGCTAGAATCTTTTAAAAGACACTGTCAGCCAAAAACTGACAGTACTTCATAATGCAATGAATAGACATCAATTTAAAAGTAAAAGTTAAAAATGGCTATGTATATTGGGGTTACATTTCACCCCAAATGTAAAGAAAATTATGCCTTTCCCCCACATATTTCCACAGAATCCTCATTGCCATAATGCACAACATTTTTTAATTACTTATCTCTAATGAGAGTTTACAAACACATACACACACACACACAGTGTTTTTGTGGAAAATAAGTCCCAATGGAAAAAATATTAATTTACCTAAAAATAGTTTTTTTTTAATATAATTTTGTATTTGTTCCTATTTAGCTGAAATGAGACATTGTTTTATGAGATTCACTTGGATAATTATGTTAAACGTAAGAAAACGTAACTAAAACTTTTGAAAGACAAAACAATAACATATCTAAGTAACAGTGCTATAAAAGCTTGGAATGTGGTCAGAACTCTTCCTCTTCAGAACTCAGATGTCTCTGTTTCTTACAAACATTCCAGTGTAAACATTGGGCCAGGCTCTCAAACCAGTCATTCACGGGATCACGGAAACAGATGGAAGGAACAGGAAAACATGACGTTGTGATGGTAATACTATAAAATAGAGAAGATTATCATTTACAACAAACAAGAATTTTCTAAATGTGAACAATGTAAAGTGTATTACATGACAAAGTTTATCAGTCAGTGAGTATTTATTTTAAATTATGTTAAAATGGTTTCTAATGAACCGTGATCTGTACTTGATTTTGCTGTATTTGTCATTAATTGTAATAATCCAGTGAGATTTTTGTTTGCACAAGGAGTCTGACAACAGCCAGTGCTCCACACAGAGATCTGATCTGATCATCATCAGTCTGTCTGGAGTGACATGAAGAAACAGAACAAACTGAGACAGACTAAATCCAGAAGAACTGTGGCAACGTCTCCTAGCTTGTCACCTAAAATCATCTTAAAAGGACTTGTGAGCAACTAATGATTCCTATGCATAACTCCATATGTATTTAACCCACACATTTGACTATCATGTTTTAATCACTCATTGTGTATGTCTTTTTTTTTTATAACTATTGGTTAGCTTAAGCCTTAAGGGTTCATATTCATTTTTTGGTATGTATGAGTTTGAAAAGTCATGCTTTAATCAATCAGTACTTTGCCAAATGTATCGTATTCTGGTTCTACAAATCACATCCAAAAGTATACTTTGCAAGAGAGGGAAAATTCGGACCATGTGACTGATACATGATTTATGATTTATGATGGGGGGGCACAACAACACCCCCAGCTAAGATAATATCTGATTGGTCAACACACCAGTTGGGAGGTGTCCAAAAGCCAAGTTTAAAAACTCAGCATCTTTAAGGGCTCTTTGAGCGTGCTCTGGCTTACATGCCAGCTGCTAATGAACACCACAATGAGAAAAACACCTAGTCTCGTTACATCCTTTTATTCTTTCACTTTTGTTTCTGTTGAGTTTCGTGTTCTAAGTTTGCAGCAAAGTCCAGATCCGACTGCACCCGCTTCAAACTGTCAGCAGCCATGTCACCCTGCAGCCCAAGACCGGTTGCCCACTGAAGCTAAGCAGGGTTGAGCTGGTCAGTACCTGGATGGGAGACTCCTGGGAAAACTAGGTTACTGCTGGAAGAGGTGTTAGTGAGACCAGCAGTGGGTGCTCACACTGTGGTCTGTGTGGGTCCTAATTCCCCAGTGTAGTGATGGGGACACTATGCTGTAAAAAAGCACTGTCTTTCGGATGAGACGTTAAACCGAGGACCTGACTCTCTGTGGTCATTAAAAATCTCAGTATGTCCTTCAAAAAAGAGTAGGGGTGTAACCCCGGCATCCTGGCCAAATTCAGCCACTGGCCTCTGTCCATCATCATGACCTCCTAATCAGCCCCATACACTGATTGGCTTCATCACTCGGTCTCCTCTCCACCAGTAAGCTGATGTGTGGTGGGCGTTCTGGCGCAATATGGCTGCCGTCGCATCATCCAGGTGGATGAGGAGATATCCCCCTTAATATGTAAAGCGCTTTGAGTGCCTAGAAAAGCACTATATAAATTAAACTAATTATTATTATTATTAAACTTCAACCAGATCCAAAGTCCACATCTTCAGCCAACGCCCAAGACTTTACTACTAACGACCACTGAACTGTCAGCCAATCAGCAACCTCGGGAAACCCCCTTTCCTGCAAGAACCAGGACAAAAGGGAATCCCTCAAAAGTTGACAAACGCAAGTACAAACCCCAGATTATTGCTGAGCTGATGCATTTAATATAAATCTTAGCCTCATTGAGAAACTCAATGTGAGGGTTAAATAAGTGAATGATGGTTTTTCAGGTCTATGCAATAGCACATATTGCTGTAAACTTGGGTTTTCACATTTTCATCCTCTTAAACTCATTCTTTCCTCAATTTTTCTCTTTCTGCAACGTGTGAATGTGTGAATGCGTGTGTTAGATTAGTTTACTTGTCTTTGATTTATCCAATAAAGTCTTATTTATGTAGAAAAGAGAAGAATCTTGTGTTTTGTGCTTACAAGTTAATGTCTTAAACTGCCGATCTTGTTACTGTGCTATTTAATAGTGTTTTCACTATATTATGGATTTTAATATCCAGTGCAGAGTTGATTTTGTACGGCTTGTTCAGTGAATCACTGAGATTCAGTGATCAGCCGAGAAACAGGGAGTCTGTTCAAATTCCTTTAAAATCATAAACGATTCTCTTTGAGCTAAATTGACCTGTTTCCCTTATATTACGTTACACCTTTAAAGCCATACATGCTTGAATATAAAGACCTTTGAATGCTATGTGATTGGAAAGTACCTAAACTATTTGAAATTATATTGATATAGAGTATAAACAAATGTACCTGACTTCCTTTGTTCATAATATAGAACAGGATGAAATGAGTAAAATGTGTAAAAAGTAAATTAATGAACTTAACGTTTGGAACTAAGCACAAAAGTTAATGAGAGGGCATACGTAGTAAAGAGGTGTTAAAACTACAAGTGGAGGCAAGCCTGAGGAAGATTAAGAAAGGGATAAAAAGACAAGTGTAGATTGTCAAAAACATTCAGTACAAGGTTATGCCAAAAACACACAACTTACATTATGTCTGTTAAGGTAAACAGCTGGGAAAGAAATCGTATGTTTACATTAAATCTGTGACAGCAATGTAATATACAGTATACAGGGCTGGACTGGGACAAAAAAAACAAAACAGCCCTGGACATCATCCAGACCGGCTCACCATGCTTGTGTACACATACGCACACACACACGTGCATGCGCGCCACACACACACACACACACACACACACACACACACACACACGCACCTACGGACACACACAGAGTTGGACTAAAACGCATTTGTATGTATTAATTCAGTTTCTGTTAGGGATGGGAAGATTCCCCGATTCGCTTGATGCATTGGCAAAAAAAGTTTAAGATGCGATGCATCGGTTTAAAAAGTGTGCATCGGATACAAGATGGCATTTGTATAGCGATGCATCGTTTCTAACATATCTGCATCGGTAAAAAACTATTTATTTATATATAATTAGTATAATTATAATGTAGATTGATTTCTCCTCTCGAAACTGTTTCTCAAGCACATTCTCTCATCACTGCTGCGCGTGAATATGACGAATCACAACAGCACAGAGACCTGAGTAAAAGCGGGGATTAAAGTTCAAAACCTGATTCGAAATAACCTAACAAATCAATCGGGGCTATCATTATAAACGACAATGTAAGTTCACACAATCCAACTAATTTGTGCACGCTTATTCTTAATCAGCCCTTAATGTCGATCATGGAAAACAGCGAATAGATTTGTGATGTTTAATGCATTTGAGACGTTGTGTTTTCCTCAGTGCATAACAGACATGTCACGAGTATATTTTTAATCTGTAAATGGGTAGTTGACGTATCAATGTGTCCTATGGTGTGACAAAAAAAAAAAAAAAAACATTTTTCAACGTTGAAGATAAAACCTCTCTCATGCTATTTGTAAATAAGAATGAAGATACATTTTTCTCATGTTATTTGTATGTTAAGTTTTTGTTTTTCTAAATTGTTGCTATGTCACACCATAGGACACAGTCCAATTTTTATTAGTCAACTACCCAAATGTTAGAAAGTCATGCAAATATATCCATTTTGATGTCAGGAGTGGGCTTATGCGAGTGGACGAGCTGCTGCGCGTATGCACGCTAGGTGCAGCTGTTATAAAGCTCCACCTAGCGTACCATAAGGTACCGCACCTAGCTGTACCATAAGGTACAGCTGTTATAAAGACAGAGAGAAAGACTGCATGGCTATGATTGTATGTGAGAGAGTCAATGGTAATATCATTGCGCTCCTATTGGTCAGTGTTAGAGGAGCTCAGTTTAGCCTGACAGTTAGCCTGCCCTGAACCAGGTTAGCTTTCCAGCATAAGTAGCCACATTGACTGAGGTTGATCTTTGTTAAATTTGCTTTATGGAACCAAATCATTTGACAGTGAGTAAGACTAACTGGAATAAGCCTGGCCTATTTGGTAAACTTGTTTTATGAAACCGGCCTCGAGGCGTTAGAAGTCAGAAGACACATAAGTTAATTTATGATTTGCCGTCTGTCTGAACCAAAGAAATAAAAGCGATCATATTTTTTTCCTTGCATCGTATTGCATTGAATCGGACTGCATCGTAATAGGGGTGAATCGATGATTAGAATGATTAGAAACTAAATACAATTTATTTGTTATTAAAACCAAGTAGAAAAATAATCATTCAAATAATGATTTACTCAATCACTCAAAATAAGAAATAAGAAAAAGCTAAATGTTTTATCAGGCTTTATTGTAAATAACAAATAAGGTCATAATTTATGTACTGGGTATTATTCTAATGAAACATATTAATGCTTAGGGTACAACATTTCTGCTGAAACTATTTCAAGAGGTGCTCAAGAGGCCACTATATTTCAACATCATTGCAAGGACCTACAGAAGAAGCTTAGTAAACAGTTCACTTTTCTCTGCAACTTCGTCAATGATCACATCAGAGTCAAGAGCGAAAAGGATGTCCCTCTCAGTTGCCATCCACATAAAAGCTTCCTGTGACAGCTTGGATCTAAGTTTGGTTTTAATGAACGTCAGCATTGAAAATGTATATTCACAGGCAACCTGAGTGATGGACAAGGTGAGCAAGAGCTTGTATGTAAGTCAGGTGGTAGGCACTTGACATCAGATTAAACCTCCCAAAAATCTGGTAGCAACACTCATTACACGAAGGACTCCTTACATCGGATTTCAACCCCCTCATCTCCAGTTATTTCTTCCAGTGTTCTGACCTTGTACTCGTCTAGTGGATACATTTTCAATTTTTCCCAGTGTAGAGCAAAATTGCTAAATTCACATTGCAAATTCCTGGAGACAGATCTCCAGTGAGGACTTCGTCACCTAGACATCCATCGGAAAAGACCACTGGAACCAGTTGAGCCCTTTCAATCTGATTTTGCTGCAGTTGGAACAAACTACTGGTTCGTCTATTTTCCTATTTTGATATTGTGCAGTTGCTTTGACACAATTTGTATTGTTAAAAGCACTATATAAATAAAGGTGACTTGACTTGACATGCTTTTAAGGAATTCATGTGTTGCCATAACCATTCTGTGTGCAGACAGAATATCCATCCCAGACAGCAACATAGTTTTGGCTCAGATCCGGCCCATATTTGGGCCATGTGAAATCCATGTGGGCCAGATGTGGGCAGGATCTGGGCTGACACTGGTTGCTGTCTAGTGTTTCGAGGTATTTGGACAGTGGTGAATGTCTGCTTAAATATCCTGAGAATGGTTTGTGCAATCAGTGTCATCTCATACTTAAGCAGAGCCTCAACAAATCCATGTGTTTGAATGTAAACAGTTGTTTGCATGGTCATGTCCTCTTACAAGGGGACATGTCCATAAAACTGTTCATATTCAAAACTGACAGCTGTAGAACCTTATTGAACGGACACACATAATAAACTGCAAAATCAAAGCAGTCCTTATAGGAAATTGAGAAGTCTTCTCTCAGTCATCTGTGGTCGTAAAGTTAATAAATGATCAACACCGCGCCCTGCTCTGCTTATCTTCACACGAGACCCATAAAATAAACAAGTACAAAGAACATTGTATCTGGAAAGATAGTCCAGCGACAGACACTCCGGGACTCTTTGACCGTTTAATGCATATGTCACTGATTTAATCAACAAAGCAAGACTGGTTTACGTGGAAATGTCTGAGCGCTGAAGTGCTGCAGATACACACCCGTGACCCTCTCTGACCCCAGGATATCGCTCCTCCTTCTGCCAAAAGACAATCAGTAATTACTGCTGCTATTAAAGCAATATACTCAATAGACAACATATACTAATGTTATATTTTATGTCTTTTATATGCTTGGTGGCTATCAGAATTTAGGATATTTGCAATCTATGCCTTAAACCTCGTTTAGTAGATAAAGTTAGTATATGTGTATGCCAAATACTTGATGTTTGATGTTGGGTTAAAGCTGGTTTTATTTGCAACAATTTAATGTGGATGAAATGTTGACCTTCAGCATCATACACACGATTACAACACTCAATAAAAATCTGCTAGGATATTTTCTTCATGTGATAAATCGACTAGCCTATAATGTATGCACGGAAAAGAATCTGTACGGGGCGGGGCTCTGCTCTACAGGGACAATTTGGTTGGCTCACCAATGGATGGACAGAAATCAGCCTGCTAAAAACGGGACACGAAGGCTCTGCTCGCTGCCTGCTCTCACTTAAACTTTGGCTTGTGCCTCAGTGATCGTGCTGCGAAGCGCTCACAGCCTTAACATCAGGATGACCATCCAAGACTTCAAATAATCCGTCAACCTGCTTACTTAAGTAACCTTCAAAGCCTGAAGCCACGCAAAACTCCGAGAAGAACTTCAAGTGAACAAGTCACTCTCACGTCACCAGGAACAGCAACCACTCACAGGAGAGCTTTCCTGGAAACGCATCACGCAACACCGACATCATCAGCCAATCAGCAGCCCTGGGTTTCCAAACCAGGAGAGGGAAACGAAACCGGAGAGCAACTTAACTTGAAAGCAAGTAACCAAACAAATCTCCATTTTGCTGGAACTGGTCAAATGAATCTTTAAAAGTAAAGATAGTAAAGTTCTCTTGTGACTTCCTCAAGTTGAATTTAGAGAATTATTGGAAAACGAGTATTAGAACTTTGGTAACTTCATGCAAACGCAATAACTCCTGAACTGTGTGTGTGTGTTTCGATAAGTTTAGTCCATGTATTGTAGAACGACAGTTAGCAAATAAACTTTGTTTCATTTATAAGAATCCTTGTCTTGTGTTGTGAAATGTTCAAGTCTAAACATCTGCCAAGATTTTGTGTTACCTTGCTCATGGTGAAATTATAATTTAGTTAGAAAATATCGTTGGCCATGAATAAGTAAAACAAATTGATAAGACACTAAGTTCGACTACGACGGTGGACATCTAAATTGATAAGGTGTAAATTATTTGAATCAGATCAGTTCAATCACATCAACCCGAATCTATAAGATTGGATTCCCAAAAGGATAAAATAAAAATATTTGTGAATTCATACACAGCAATTGCTGTCAGTGCAAAGATAACACCACATAGAGACAACACAGATAGCATACGGATGTGGGCCACTTAAGGCAATGATACAGCCCTGCTGGCCTTCTTATGGCCCGTAAGAAATGGAATTAAGCCTGAAGTGGCCCACATGTACAGTAAAATAGCAAAAATGGCACAAATGTATAAAATCACATATGGGTCTCTATAGGCAAAGATACGGTGTTCATGGCAATGTGTAATCTGAATGTGACCCTAAAGTGGCCCATGTGGTAATAATGAATAACGGGCCAAATAGTGCCAATCAAATGTGGGCAAAAATGTGGCACAATCGACAAAGGCTAATCAGGGAGTAAACCAAATATGGTCCACATATGTTTCAGCAAATGTGGCCCCATGTATATTAAAAAGCATCTGGGCCAGTTTTGGCATATATATGGCACAGTAAACACTGGCTAATGTGACTGTGAGCCTAAAGTGGCCATTATATGATGCCATAAATGTGGCTCAGTTATCTTAAAACGTATTTGAACCAGTATTTGCAAAACAAATGGCACAGAACGCACTGGCTAATGTGGCTGTGAGCCTAAAGTGGCCCACATATAAAATGACAAATATTGTCAAAATAATTAATAACAATTTGGGCCACTTTTGGTAAATATACAGCACAGTCAGCATTGGCTAATCAGTGTGTAAGCCTAACGTGTCCCACATTCGACATGGCAAATGTGCCCCATATATTACAAAACAGATGAGGGCCATTTCTGGGTTGGATGTAGCACTTGACACATTGTAAATATAGCCTAATAGAATACTTTTAGTAGGATGCAACACAGTTTCTGATGCAGGGTAATCCGGATATGAGTCTTAAGAAGGCTACATACCCATGCTTTTAAAGGCAATTTTTATATGTGTACTGTGCAGCATAAAAACAGAAGTGCACTATAATGATAGCTCTTACTGACATGGTATCTATTCATTTGGACTTTGTTATCCTTTTGCATAATTTTCCTTGTTGTGTTGATTGTATTATTCTGTTCAGGTATGCCTAGTTAATTAGTAGCCGGAACAGCTTCCGGCTTCGCTACTGTTCGGACGCTCTTGCTTACTGCTCTGTGGCTTTGTTCCCTGTTTATGTACTTTTCTCAGATTTTTCTAAGATTTTAACTTCAGCAGATCAGCACAGCTCAAACAACACATTTTTAACACAAACACTAAAACTAAAAACTTTTTGTGACTGGAATAATTCTACGAAACAGAAGACTCTTTGCCTCCCACTGCCAGCAGCTTTCATTCTAGAGACGGAAAACACAGCTGCCTACATTCAAACAGGCAAAAAGAAAATGCCTCTTGTGGAATCTACTTGCTGCATGAACTGCCACAGACTTCTACAAAGGATTACGGTTCTTGAAACAAAGTTACTTGCTGGGCTTCCCAAACAGGCGGAACACACAACAGAACGTCATCACAGACAAAATACAGCTGGTGTTTCCCGTGAATCTCATTACTTAATTCCAAGTGTAGAGGAACAAGCCAAAACTGATCACACTAATCGATGGCACAAACAGGGAGCGAGACCCAAAGGCACTCGGGACATCAGATTGTCACGAGTATCTCTTATTGCTGCCGTAGCATCCTCTACCCCAAATACAGCTATGACAAGTCTTGTAAACACTGGTATTCTAAGAAGGATTTCAGTGAACACTTTGAAACACTTAGAACACTTGAAGTTCAGTCGTTCATCAGTGTACCACCTCCAGCTAGGGGAACTTACATGTTTTCACGGCTTCTTGAGCTGAATACATGGCTACAAAGAACCTGCAGCGTAAAAGGAGTCAACTTCATCGACAACTTCAATCTTTTCTGGGGCCATAGACAACTGTTTAAACAAACTTGGGTCAAGAGTGCTAAAGGACACAATCTACTTCTCCCTCATCATCCTTCAGAAGTGTGTTCCAAACCACTCAACCTAAATGGCACACACACACACCTGGACAAAGTATGAGTGACCACAGGACTTCATATCAGCTTCTGAGTCGTCATGTGGCCAGGACAACATATTCCAGCCACCAGAAACACCAGAGCCCTGCTCCCAACATATGATCCCTCTCTCCAGCATCTTCTAAGCTTCTCAGAGAAAATGTAGGAACTGGTGTATGCTGGGACAAAAGCTCTCCGACCGCTGCCACAACGCCAGGGCCCAAATCCTCCTCCATCCGCTAATTGTTTTTGAGAAGTATCGATAGGCTGACAATAAGCCGAACATATACTTATTAATTAGTAATTAGTTATTAATTACTTACTTATTACTTATTAATTAGTGACTCTTATCCTGCATTTTAAAATCTTTATTTGAATGTGGTAATTAACATTTTTATTTTTAAACCTTTATTTGGTTATGGAAACATTATATTGCACTCTACAATATTTATATGAATAAATCTCTGACAGAGACAATCAAAGACACGATCAAGGTCCAAAAAAGCACCATGATGATCGACAAAGTAGCAGGGGCGTAGATTACGTGGGGGACGTGTCCCCCCCACTTTTTATAAAAAGTAAATTCGTCCCCCGCACTTTTTCATTTGACAGTTGTGTTCTCGATATGTTGAGGTTTTAATGGAGCAATGTATATAAATGCAGAATGATTTAAAATTCAAAGAGACAAGATAGTCTATAAATGACGTTTACGTTTCCATGGCAATCAGTCACCCAGCTTGTCACGTCACGACACGCCCTAGCTCGCACCTGCGGTCCCACGCTCCATCCAACATACATAGAGGCCGCGATGAGTTCAAAGCGGCAAAAAACTCTTCACTCCTTCTTTACGAAAACGGCAAGCAGCGTAAGTTGGCATTTGGTCTCCGAATAGTGTTGCACAATGATGAGTGACTCTGCCTATTGCTCTTGTTGAATAATTAACACGTTTTGGTGTTAATTATATGGAGGAAAAAAAGTTGCATGGAATCATCTTTCTTTCTTTCTCCTCTCTCTATCCTTCTGTTTTATAATCATGTATAATAATATAATCATAAAGCATATTAAGCAAAAATGTATGATTAAAAATAAAACCTGTCAATTAGACAAGGGTTAACTGAAAAAAAAAAAAAAACAGGTATAACACTAGATATTCCGTCCCCCCCACTTTTGAAATGATGGCTACGCCCCTGCAAATTAGTCCACGTGACATCAGTCTGTAAACTGTAATTTCACGAAATTACATTAGTACATGACGCAAGCACGTGGTTGGTACATTCTGTCATGTACTGTCGGGAACGCATCCACAAGAGAAACGGTAGAGACGAAAATATGGAATAAAATCATTATTTTTGTTTTCTTTGCGCAAAAATTATTCTCGTGGCTTCATAAAATTAGTTGACAAGCTGATGTCACATGGACTACTTTACCGATCATCTCGGTACTTTTCTGGAGTCAAGTCAAGTCTGGAGTCATTTCAGGTCAAGTCTAAAGTCTATAAAAATGCTACTCGAGTGTGACTCGTGTCCGAGTCACTAACTTGAGTGCCCATCTCTGGTCTGAGTAAGAAGCATTTACTTTCAAACTTGTGAAGAACTGTTTTAAAATACTGGAATGTGTCTTTGAATATTAATATGTGACATTTGAATTGGTGCTTGTGCAAAACTTGGTACAGGGTCGGGATGATATTACCAAGTAGGACACATTTCTGGAACTTATTTGAACATTCAGGGAGGACAATTATACATTTATTTTTACAATATGTTGAGTATTGTTGATGCACAATTCACTTAAGTGTAACGAGCCAGTCCACTGAAGATGAGTTTAAAATGAACCCAAATGCAGCTTTTCAGGGACAAAAAAGAGGGAGCATATTACCCCTATGTTAGCTTCACTTCACTGGTTACCTGTTCAATTCAGAGTTGATTTTAAGGTTTTAGGATTTTATTTTTGTCAGGCTTTTTCTTAATTTGAAAATACTTTTTTGTTTTGTTTATGTTTGTTTGGTGATGTTTTGTATTACTTTTTGTTTAATTTAATGATTTAAACTTTTATATTGTCTTAATGCTGTTGTTCAGTTGGTATTTCTAATGTCTTGGCTGTGCAGCACCTTGGTCAGCACTTGTTGCTTTTAATGTGCTATATAAATAAACTTGACCTTGACCTCTATGGCCCTCTCGCACTGACAAAGGTACAAGAGGCTAACTGCTGGGTTCATGGTACGGATGTGTATTTTGTAACGAGCCAGTCCATTGAAGGCGAGTTTCAGATGAACCCAAATGCAGCTTTATTCAAAGTAATCCAAACATCCAAACAAATACTTGACAGCAGATTACAGATAAAAACTAATGCTAACAGCATAAAAGAATATTACAAAATAAAAGACAAGAACATGAAACAAACTCCCGAAACATACCTTACATTAAGGCATAGTGTGGCCCAGATAATGTATATTTATGATTTATTTGGTTCATTATTAGCTAAAATGTGACTGTGCAGTGGCCTGCTTGTGGACCACTGCCAGAATGCCACCATACCATGCAGCATGTGGGCCACATGAGGAATGTGAGGAAGACCAGGGTTAGAATAAATATCAACTGTGGCAAACATTAGGGGCAGTTTTGGTTGATTTGGTTGGCTTACATGTGGCAATGCTAAGGCTTATTTGAGGCCCAAATCTGGCAAACAGGACCGGACTCACCAAATGCCATTATTCCACATGGTATATGGGCCGGATCTGGGCCAGGATTAAAATAAATGTGACCCAGAACTGGTTTATTTTATTTATTTATTTTCATGGCTGACATGCGGCCTGGCCTACCTATGGCTTGCTTGGGGTACAAATTTTGCAAACAGGAGTTTGCAAATGCCATCATTCTACACAGTGTGTGAGCCGGAGCAAGGTTTTGGATCTGGGTCAGATTTAATATCAATGTGAGGAAGACCAGGGTTAGAATAAATATCAACTGTGGCAAACATTAGGGGCAGTTTTGATTGATTTGGTTGGCTTACATGTGGCAATGCTAAGGCTTATTTGAGGCCCAAATCTGGCAAACAGGACCGGACTCACCAAATGCCATTATTCCACATGGTATATGGGCCGGATCTGGGCCAGGATTAAAATAAATGTGACCCAGAACTGGTTTATTTTATGTATTTATTTTCATGGCTGACATGCGGCCTGGCCTACCTATGGCTTGCTTGGGGTACAAATTTTGCAAACAGAGTTTGCAAATGCCATCATTCTACACAGTGTGTGAGCCGGAGCAAGGTTTTGGATCTGGGTCAGATTTAATATCAATGTGAGGAAGACCAGGGTTAGAATAAATATCAACTGTGGCAAACATTAGGGGCAGTTTTGGTTGATTTGGTTGGCTTACATGTGGCAATGCTAAGGCTTATTTGAGGCCCAAATCTGGCAAACAGGACCGGACTCACCAAATGCCATTATTCCACATGGTATATGGGCCGGATCTGGGCCAGGATTAAAATAAATGTGACCCAGAACTGGTTTATTTTATTTATTTATTTTCATGGCTGACATGCGGCCTGGCCTACCTATGGCTTGCTTGGGGTACAAATTTTGCAAACAGGAGTTTGCAAATGCCATCATTCTACACAGTGTGTGAGCCGGAGCAAGGTTTTGGATCTGGGCCAGATTTAATATCAATGTTGCCCAGATTGGGCCAGTTCTGCTTTATTTGGTTTATTCATGGCTGACATGCGGCCTTCATATGCCTTGCTTATAGGCCAAATTTGTCAAACAGGAGTAGACCAGCCCAAGTGCCATCATTCTTCACAGTATGCGGGCCGGAACAAGTTGTTGGATCTGGGCCAGAATTAAAATCAACATAGAACAGATTTGGGCCAGTTCTGCTTTATTTGGTTTATTCATGGCTGACATTGGGCCTTCCTTTGGCTTGCTTGTGGCCCAAATCTGGCAAACAGGAGCGGTCTGCCCAAGTGCCATCATTCAACGCATCTGGGAGGGCTGAAAAATAGGCTAAAATGTAAGTTTATTATGGCAAATAATTTAAGAATATGGTATAATGGTATTTCTGTAAATTAGAAGAGTATGCAGAACAAAAAAATAAATCTAGTTGCTAGTTGTGGAGCTGACTGCATTTGAGTTCTTGACGAGGTTTTTAAGCTCATTCTATTATTTTTTATTTATTTATATTTTTATATTTACACAAATTGCTTTGGACCTGTTGTGAGAGTAATGTTTTAAATATACAAATTTGAATATAGAATTACTGATTGATTAAAATTATATCAATAACTCAAATTATGACATCTTCATTTAAGTCTTTTTCTGGCCTTCCAGCAAATAACTCATTGATTTTTACACATTTGGTGGCCTCTGCCTCAAGTGCTTGCCTTTTTTTTTCCTCGCTTAACATCTCGGCCCCTCCTTTACATTTAGATATTTTGTGTTTTATCATGTTCACTATCGTTGCACAGTAGACCTCATCGCCTCAGTTGGCAAATCGTTGCAGTTGCTCAGCGAATGCTCTTGAACTTGATTCTGATTGGCCAATGCTCAGTGAATATTAGCTGCTGAACACCTCTGGTGTGACTTTAAATGCAGACCTTGAGCCAAAAACTAATCACCAAACACCAATGACATATGGGTACAGTCATTTCATTCACTTCAAAACTGTTGCAACAGAGGTGGAAATATAATTTTTAAGTACATTAATTTCTTTGTTTCCACAGTTTGGAAGTGCCTTTTTCTCTTCTAAAGAAGGGAGTGCCAGTACTTTTGTCCATATAATGAATGTACAAGTCATTGGTGTTTGGTGATGAGTTTTTGGCTCATTTAAAGTCACACCAGAGGTATTCAGCTGGGATTAGGACCAGTCAAATTCTTCCACACTGACTGAATCATCATTTCTCTTTGATCCTTGTCTTATACACAGAGACACTGTCATGTTAGAATAGAAAAGGGTACTGTCCAAACTCTTGCTATAAAATTAGAAGCACACAATTCCCTAGAATATCATATGCTTAAACATTAAGATTTGTACTCATGGAAATTACTAAAGTAGTCAAATCTTTCATTAGAAGGAGGTGACCCAATACTTTTGGCAATATAGGGTATAAGCCTGAGATTGGACTATACAACAAAATACTTTCTAATATATTTATGATTAGAAATAATTTAAAAACAAAATGCCTAATGCACAGGCCCACTAAGGCCACAGCCCACCAGGAATCTCCCGGTAGTCCCAATGGCCAGTACATCCCTGACAGTACCTATACTGCTGACTATATGACCCAAACAATTAAATAAAAAGACAATCACTCACTGCTCTAGCTATACTATTATTCTGTAGTTCTGATAAGAAGACATTTTTTTTTAAATGCAGCTTTTAAAAGCTCTAGCATGAAAATAAACATGGTGGATTGCGTGCGGCTCACTCACTGCCGGGTCTCTGCTAATACAGCAGTATCCGTCAACAGTTGTGGGTGGGACTTAAAAAATGTGACATCACATTTTACAGATTCTGCAAATGGCTTGTTCTGAGACACTGCTTATGATTTATGGGGATTAAAAAAAAGAAGCGGGTGGATTTTTATCCTTATAGGGTGGATGTGTGCACACACTGCCAACACACATTTATTTTCAAACAACATGTAAAAGTGAATTCTGCATAATATGTAGTGATCGACTGATATTGATTTTTTATAACCAATACCGATTATTTGTACGTTTATGTACCCAATAACCGATATGCAGAACCGATATTTATTTACTGTTATAAAGTAAATAAATAACAGAGTGAAGTAAGTCCATTCTTCACTTTGGTTTTTCCTCCTTTCAGTTATCTTAACAACAACAAACTGTTGAAAATTATGTCATTTCAAATTTAATCTTAAAATTACAACAATAAAAACATTTTATTTATAAAAAGCATCATCAGCAACACTGATATTAACAATAAGCAAAAGAATGTCTAATGTTTTCAAATGGAGAAAATAAAGGACAGAAGTCATATCAACTTCATTTTAAACTACAGTTTTAGGTTTAAACGCTGTTTAATAGACTAAAGAGTGAAGAATAATTAACTGGATAATGTTAATTCACTGAATAATATTCTCTGGAATATTGAAATAAGCTATAACAAACAAAACATCATATTTTATTGCATTTCTTAACTGGCACGTTTTATCAGAATTATTAAAATGTTTTTGTCTTTCTAAATTATGAAAACTGCTGACAGCGCGGTTTATCTGAAAATTACTGAAAATGGTGGCGCGCGTTGACGCTGCAGCTTTGTGCTCCCCATATAGGTGCTGTTTTATGTTTGTAATGTTTTTAATATTGACTATCATCGTACCACAGACAAATGCAAGCACTCATTACAGTCGCAAGAAGCTGCTGCAGATCGGCCAGAGCTACACAGACGATTATTATAACTTGGAAACATTACCGCAAGAGATCCTCAGATCACCGGGACTATCGTTGATTACCATTTACAATGGGAGACGACGCAGGCGGCGCAAGGAGCGGAAGCAGAAGAGGGGAAAATGAGCAGGCCTATTAGCAAAACTGAAAGCTGCTCCACATAAAATTCCCCTCCCTAGTGTCTTTCTTGCGAATACTAGATCACTTACCAACAAAATGGACGAGCTTCGACTGGAAATTGCCACACATAAAACAACAAAGGATTGCCCAGAGAATATACTGTTGTGATTGCTATGGCCGTATATATACCACCTCAGGCAAATGTTAAGATGGCATTGGAACAATTGTATAATGTTATCAGTGGGAAACAGAACAAGCACCCTGATGGAGTTTTTATTATCGCTGGGGATTTTAACCAAGCATCTCTTAAGACTGTATTTTCCAGATTCTATCAACATGTTAAGTGTAAAACTAGAGGAGAAAATACGTTGGACCATGTTTATACAAACATAAAAGACGCCTATAAAGCTATACCACGCCCTCATCTTGGACAATCAGATCATCTCTCCTTGTTTCTCATCCCTGTATATAAGGCCCTTGGTTAATAGTGCCAGACCAACTTGTAAGACTGCTAAAGTTTGGCCTGTAGTTGCTATTGACCAACTTCAGGACTGCTTTGAACACACAGATTGGAATGTATTTTCCCATCAGTCAGATTTAGAGACATTTACTTCATCTGTGTTGTCGTATATCAGTTATTGTGTGGATAACGTCACTGTTGACAAAAAGATTAGAGTGTATCCAAATGAGAAACCATGGATGGACAATGAAGTTAAACAGTTGATCAGGGCGAGGGACACAGCTTTTAAATTGGGAGATATCTCTGCTTATACAGCTGCCAGAGCTAGCCTAAAGAGGGGTATCAGATCTGCAAAATTAAAGTATAAACGGCGGATTGATGAAGATTTTAGCAACAACTCCAATCCTCGGAGAATGTGGCAAGGGATCCGATTAATCTCGGATTATAAAAAGAAGAATGATACACAACATACTACATCCAATTACAATGCTTACCTTGCAGAGGAACTTAACAGTTTCTTTGCACGGTTTGAAAAAGACAATAATCAATCCCCAGTTCATCTCAAATTGACGGGAAATTCACAGCCTCTGGTTCTACAAACACATGAGGAGGGCACTTAATAACACTTAATAATATGGAGGGCACTTAATAACATCAACATAAGAAAAGCAGCCGGCCCTGATGGTGTGCAAGGACGTGTGCTACAGGCCTGCGCTGACCAATTGGCAGAGGTGTTTACAAACATTTTTAACCTTTCTCTTTCCTTGTGTATAGTTCCCACGTGCCTGAAATCCACGACCATCGTGCCTGTCCCCCCCAAAAAAATGATAACATGTCTTAATGACTATCGACCAATTGCTCTCACTCCTGTCATTGCTAAATGCTTTGAACGACTAGTAATCACTCACATCAAAGACTCTATACCAGTTGATCTAGATCAATATCAGTTTGCCTATCGGGCAAACAGATCAACTGAGGATGCCATCTGTGTAGCTATGCATGCTGCTCTTTCACATCTAGAAAAGCCCAATACATACATCAGGATGCTCTTTGTTGATTACAGCTCGGCATTTAACACCATTGTACCAAGCCAGCTGATTAACAAACTTCATGCTTTAGGATTAACACCTTCCACATGTAATTGGTTATTGGACTTTCTTACCAACCGCCCTCAGTCAGTGCGGTTGGATATGTATAGATCCTCTACCCTAACCTTGAGCACTGGTGTGCCACAAGGGTGTGTACTAAGTCCCCTCCTTTATGCACTTTTTACCAACGACTGTCAAGTTACCTATGTCTCTAATGTTCTAGTTACATTTGCAGATGACACAACTGTTATTGGGCTCATAGAAAACAACAATGAAGTTGCGTATAGAGAGGAGATTCAGAATCTGACAGCGTGGTGTGATACAAACAACTTGGTCTTAAACATCAGGAAGACCAAAGAAATTATTGTGGACTTTAGGACCACTAAAAAGATCACCCACACCCCATTAACGATCAAAGATGAGGCAGTGGAGAGAGTACACAGTTACAAGTTCCTGGGAGTTACCATCACAGAGGATTTTTCCTGGAGTGATAACATTGCATGCATAGTAAGCAAAGCACAACAACGCCTATACTTTCTGAGGAAGTTAAGGAAAGCAAATCTTCCACAGAAACTGATGGTCAACTTTTATAGGTGTACTATAGAGAGCATCTTGACTAATTGCATGACAGCTTGGTATGGCAGCTGTACCAAAGCTGCCCAAAAAGCCTTGCAGCAGGTTGTAAAAACAGCACAGGTTATTGTTGGTATGAACCTACCTTCACTTGATCACCTCTATAAAACCCGCTGTCTGAGAAGGGCGAATAAAATCATTTAAGACATTAGTCACCCTAACCACAGTTTGTTCCAGCTTCTTCCATCTGGAAGGCGATTCCAATCCATCCGGGTACGCACAAATAGATTCAAAAACAGTTTTTTTTCCAACAGCAATCATTTTGATGAACTCTAGTATCTCTCTGCCTGATCATGTAAAATAATCCATGACGGCAATGTGTGACTAATTATCACATATTTTTATATACAGTGGGGCAAAAAAGTATTTAGTCAGCCACCAATTGTGCAAGTTCTCCCACTTAAAAAGATGAGAGAGGCCTGTAATTTTCATCATAGGTATACCTCAACTATGAGAGACAAAATAAGAAAAAAAATCCAGAAAATCACATTGTAGGATTTTTAAAGAATTTATTTGCAAATTATGGTGGAAAATAAGTATTTGGTCACCTACAAACAAGCAAGATTGCTGGCTCTCACAGACCTGTAACTTCTTCTTTAAGAGGCTCCTCTGTCCTCCACTCATTACCTGTATTAATGGCATCTGTTTGAACTCGTTATCAGTATAAAAGACACCTGTCCACAACCTCAAACAGTCACACTCCAAACTCCACTATGGCTAAGACCAAAGAGCTGTCAAAGGACACCAGAAACAAAATTGTAGACCTGCACCAGGCTGGGAAGACTGAATCTGCAATAGGTAAGCAGCTTGGTGTGAAGAAATCAACTGTGGGAGCAATTATTAGAAAATGGAAGACATACAAGACCACTGATAATCTCCTCGATCTGGGGCTCCACGAAGATCTCACCCCGTGGGGTCAAAATGATCACAAGAACTGTGAGTAAAAATCCAAGAACCACACGGGGGACCTAGTGAATGACCTGCAGAGAGCTGGGACAAAGTAACAAAGGCTAGCATCAGTAACACACTGCGCCGCCAGGGACTCAAATCCTGCAGTGCCAGACGTGTCCCCTGCTTAAGCCAGTACATGTCCAGGCCGTCTGAAGTTTGCTAGAGAGCATTTGGATGATCCAGAAGAGGATTGGGAGAATGTCATATGGTCAGATGAAACCAAAATAGAAAGTTTTGGTAAAAACTCAACTTGTCGTGTTTGGAGGAGAAAGAATGCTGAGTTGCATCCAAAGAACACCATACCTACTATGAAGCATGGGGGGGGGAAACATCATGCTTTGGGGCTGTTTTTCTGCAAAGGGACCAGGACGACTGATCTGTGTAAAGGAAAGAATGAATGGGGCCATGTATCCTGAGATTTTGAGTGAAAACCTCCTTCCATCAGCAAGGGCATTGAAGATGAAACGTGGCTGGGTCTTTCAGCATGACAATGATCCCAAACACACCGCCCGGGCAACGAAGGAGTGGCTTCGTAAGAAGCATTTCAAGGTCCTGGAGTGGCCTAGCCAGTTTCCAGATCTCAACCCCATATAAAATCTTTGGAGGGAGTTGAAAGTCCGTGTTGCCCAGCGACAGTCCCAAAACATCACTGCTCTAGAGGAGATCTGCATGGAGGAATGGGCCAAAATACCAGCAACAGTGTGTGAAAACCTTGTGAAGACTTACAGAAAACGTTTGACCTCTGTCATTGCCAACAAAGGGTATATAACAAAGTATTGAGATGAAATTTTGTTATTGACCAAATACTTATTTTCCACCATAATTTGCAAATAAATTCTTTAAAAATCCTAGAATGTGATTTTCTGGATTTTTTTTTCTTATTTTGTCTCTCATAGTTGATGTATACCTATGATGAAAATTACAGGCTTCTCTCATCTTTTTAAGTGGGAGAACTTGCACAATTGGTGGCTGACTAAATGCTTTTTTGCCCCACTGTATGTTTTGTCAACTATTTATACTGTTTTTATTTCTTCTTTTTTTTTAATGCACCTCGGGGTTGTCACAAGAGGAATTTCGTTGTGTACACAATGACAATAAAGAAATTGAACTTATCTATTTACACAGAACTATACTATATATATCAGGTGACCATCCAGAAACAAGTCCACATTAGAGAGGTAGGAAGACGGACCTCTGTCTAAAACGACTTCATTCAGCACCTGACAGAAAATAAGACAACGGCTTTCCACATTAAATTATCTGGACACCCAGCCAAAATAACTGCCAAAAAATGTAAGATTTTGAAGTGATGAATATCTGCTATGCACATATTATTTTGCTCAAGTTGTTTTGGTTCAAATTATATCAGATTAAAGATGTGCGAACCGCGTCTGGGGTAAATAAACGTGCAGGCCCGTTTTGTGGCATTTTTTTCCTGATAACGCCGAAAATAACTCATTTTTGATTGAACAGATAAGAGCAATAAATCATTTGAATCTGTAAAGGGTCTACCTTTATATGTATACACTCAGAATAAGTAAGTGTATTTATTTGTCTCATTAGTGTTTAGCGCAGTTGTTGTTGCTAGGAAATGCTTGTTTTGTTAACTATGTGGAGACGTGCTGAAATCGCGTTTGGTCTCGTACGGTATCGCGTCTCTTGTCAGTGTCGGGTGCTTGCTTGGACATTTATTGTGATTAACAGGAAAGTGTGTTCAGCTGAATTGGAGTAGTATTTTCTAGGGCTGTAGTCAAGTCCACCTTTGTTGAGTCCAAGACAAGTCCAAGTCCAGGACTATCGAGTCCGAGTCAAGACCGAGTCCAAAGAGGTTCGAGTCCGAGTCAAGACCGAGTCCAAAGAGGTTAGAGTCCAAGTCAAGTCCAAGTCCAAATGAGACAGTCAAAACAGAAAGAAAAAAATAATCTTCTTCAAAACCACATACTTAATTATTGATAATTTATGTGATACGGGAGACAGCATATCTTCTATTCTAATATAATAATTTTGAATTATGGTATGTAATGATCTAAAAGCATGTGCAGCAACACTGTAGGATCAAATTAGGCAATTTTATTTATCCTCCTGAGACCCAGCTATGGAGTTTTTGCCTCTGTAGTGGACATTCTACTTTAGTGTATTTCTCTGAGACCTCACACTTCATAAGCCTGGATGTCCTGTACAGAGCACATTCAGGGTTTATAGAGATACTAAATGTTTTTTTAAACCCTCTCATACGCCTTTAAAGATGGCTATATTTAATTTAGTGAAAAATTGTACATCCTTATGAAAATATGATTATATTCTGTAATTGTCATTTAAATCTAAATCATTTTCAGATTGTTTGTCATAAAGCAACATCTCATGAAAATGTTATGGGTTATCAAATTCAAATATGACTTCCTGTTATGAAACAGGACATCATTTCATATATGTTCACTGTAGAGGACACCAGGACTAAAAGCATGTTTATTATGCATTTTGGGAGACATAACAATTGAATAGGGAAATACATTATATATCAGTTTTCTTATGAAATATTATATATTATTATGAAAATCTGGCCATGTATTACTCCCGTTTACATTCTGTCCCAACAGCAACACATTAATATGCAAATTAGATACAGTGTATAGGTACACTGTGTTTAATGGGAAACCAGTTTATGGCATTTTTTACACACATATTGCATAAAACAAAATGCTATATCAAATCATTTTGTTATACATTTTAAAACAGTTGAGAATCATCCTTAAACAAAGTTTAGTATAAAAAAATCCTGAAACCTAAAAATGTATTTGGTGATTTAAAAAAAACTCCCATTGATTTTGCCGTTTTGATGTCTATTCATGCCATTTAATTTTAGTCCTTGTGTCCTCTACAGAGGACATATAATCAAATATAGTGTTTCAAAAATGTTATTTTTCAATTTTTTTCTTATGGTCTTGTTGTGGCAATTTCTTTCTAACAAACATCATCACCGAGTAAGAGACAACTCTGAGTCCAAATTGTAGTAATAAAGTATTTATTCCCTTGCAAGAGAAGATCCCTCGTGCACTAACACACATTGCTGTGAGTCAGTCAGGAGCGAGAGAGATAAGGAGTCACAGTGCCAGCCTGTTTTTATAGTCCTTTTCCCTCAAGGCCCTATTTCTTCCCTCCCCTACAGGAGAGATACCAAGTTGTTTATCTATTAATGGTTATACAGAAAAGGCAGGCAAATGCCCCCTTTACCCCCTGACCATCTGCATTTCCTTACCTCTATCACTTCCCAATCATAGTACATCATCACACACAGAATGCTTATCTAACTACGAGTGAGAAAACATATAATGCATACATCTGAAATCTAAGTTTCACTGTTTGATTTATACCCATAAGGAAAAATTCCATAACAGTCTAAACAATGAAATGTCTCAGGAGGATATTTTAGGTTTAGCAATTTCACTAATACTTGACCAATTCTCAATTTTGAGTGATTTTAACTAGTCAACTTGAAAATGTAACTACATCATGATTCAAGCTACTTTTTCTGTATTAACCCTCTGGTTAAAGAAAAGTATATTCTAAGTGCACCACACATGACGTTGTCTTCATGATGTAAATGTTAAACAAATCACTAAATATATTTGCAGAAAAGATGCATGAACTACAACTACATCTTGTACAAACTTTTATTGTGCATATTAGGCTATATATTCTGAAATAATACAAGACAAATGCTCAAAACAACTCAAGTAATTCAAATTCAAAATGACTGAAGGTATAACACAGAGTGCTATTATTAACTATAAAGACTCTGTAAAACAATGAACAGCAGTTTTCAACCTGTCACTCTGATGCAAACCTGAAATATCAGATTTACAGTAGTAGTTCTTTACATGTTTTGTATTCGATTACGCTGCTTTTCCATTGTTTTTTCTATGTAGACATGGACGCGTTTGACTGTTGCGCTCGCGTCTCTTGCAGCGTCTCGTGCATGAGCTTTCACGGCTTTCTAAAAATGCGGCACTCTAGTTATTAAAAGATGTTTAACTCACATCTTCTTGTATTTTTCCTATTCTACTGCCCGCGTCAACACAAAAACACACTCTGTGTGAATGGCACCTAGAGAGCATCACACGTGAGTGGCTAATCTTGTGCGCCGACACTGTTATTATCAAAGTGTCTAATTCTAGCGTTTGGTAATATTTCTATTCAAAATATTGATTCCTAAATTTATTAAAAATCGAATTAATCGATAAAATATGATAAATCGCCCAGCCATTGCCACAGTGTTTGCTTATTTTTTACTTTAGTTACATTTTTGTGTAATTAATTTTATTTTACATCCAGGTGTATTCCGTGCCTCCAGGCTTTATTTGTTTTGCTCTTATTCGTTCTTTTTCTTATTCATTTGGTGCCACGGCGTTTGATGATTTTCAGGGGGTTTTTTTACATTTAAACATTTTGTAAGTTTGTAATTTTATATTAGGCTTATAGCATGGTAATCGTGTATTTTTATTCGTTTTGTTAATTAAAGTCCCATGTTATTGCAGAAAATGTGTCGTTGTAAGATATAGATAAGCAATTGACCTGAAATGAAAGCGAAAGCAAAATGCGCAGAGGCATTAATAAGGTATTTAAAAGCGAAGGAAAGTGAGAGGGAAAACTCCAACGAACTTTGTAAAACCAAACTGTATTATGCAACTTGCCGACAGCGTGTCTGTGGCGAAAATAAAAATGAGTTATGCCTCCACGCAGCGCGCACACTCGGAGCCAGGCATATGACGCAGCTGTGCATTTAACAGGCGACCAATAGCAATGCCCGTTCTAGTTAAACCAATTACATTACCCATTTGCCGAACAAGCGAGCCAGATTAATGGTTTTGTTTTGAAAGAGAAAAAAAAGCATATATTGCTGGACTCGTTCGAGACCAATTAGAACATTTGGCGAGTCCAATGACCAAGTCCGAGTCCAAATACCAATGAGTCCAAGACAAGTCCGAGACGATAGAAAAGTCTGAGAACGGACTCGAGTACTACAGCTCTAGTATTTTGTTAGATGGGTATAAAAAGCGTAGTTTACCGCGGCAGCCTTCGCGTGAAGACCGAAGAGTGTAAAGACCATCGACTACCGGACAGGGACACTGCTAAAGGATATAAGTATCGCTTTTTATTAATCTTCTTTCTTACTGCTTGTTTTACTTCTGTTTTAGTTGTTATAACCAATTCTTACTATGTGTAAGTTGTTGTTTGTTAGCATGTGTTTTTGTCAGAGTTCTTTTTTTAGGATTACTGATAAACTACTGCTGTTTGATTTATCTATTTTAATTTTAGATAAATTATGTATGAATTTATTATGTCTTTATAGGTATTTTCTTTAGTTTTAATAAATTGGAGTTATTTTAGTAACGTTACTTCAACATATCACATGGAAATGAAATAACATTTATATATATATATATATATATATATATATATATATATATATATACAGTATATATATATATGGGTGTTTGGCTTAGTGTCGTGTTAGAATTATTTTTATACTCATACCTGTTGTTGTTTTAATATTTTGAATTGTTTTTAGCTTTATTTTTTTGTTTTTTTGTTTTCAATTAAATGTTTAGTTTTGAAATGTTGTTGTATGCATTTGTAATTTTATTTAATTTCTCCATTTCCTCCTTAAATGTGTATATATAGTATTTACAGAGCTTTAACTTATAGTTTTAGTCACTTTTTCTTTGGATAAAAGCGTAAATGACTAAAAAGTAAAAGTAAAGAATAGCAATAAAAAAAGTTGTGCTTTTGTAAAATAAAGAAAACACACAGGGTGTGCTTTCTGCGTCTCGGTCTCTGTGAAATTCTTTCTGAAAGTGTCACAAAATTGAACCAAAACTCAGCGAATACTTGACACACAGACATGAGGAATATGTCCATAAAAATATTTTAGTGTCTACTTTCAAGTGAAGTCATGCTGAAAACAAATATTATCTGCTAAATTAGTCCGTATGAAACCAATGCAAGGTCCGGTTTTTCCCATCTGAGCTCATTATCTGTAATAGGATCAAGCCCACGAGCAACGCGTGGTATTCATAAGGTAATCATTCATGTGAGATACATCAACATGTAAATGTAAACAATATCACATCCCCCCGTAAACAAAGTATGAAGATTCATCAAGTGCATCTAGGCTACTTTTTGTTTCTGGAAGAAGACTCGCTGTGAGGAATAAGAATGTGATGCGACGTGCATCTGGAGTCAACAGAGATAATTTCTGATGAGTAAGTAATTTTTTATTACTTACATTAGTTGTTATTGTGACATAACTTTTAACATTTAACTATTTAGACATTTCCCAAACTATAATTTCTGACTAAAATGTATGAAATCAAGTGAAATATGAAAGATGGCAGCGCATGGCTGCTATGGTGTTGAACGCTCCTGTTCTTTTAATGTTTTTGTTTGTTTGTTCTGTGTCTAGTAATTCTATTACTATCAGTTTTACCAGAGACGAACTACTGGACATAAGGCTACACACACCAGACAATATTTTACAGGTTTTTGTTTATTCAGCCGCTTTTGTTGGATGTTTTGATCAGAGGGGCAGCGGTCCTAGTCAAATGCGCGCTCAGACGGAAAAGAGGGAGGCACGCCGGCTCAATGGTTAAGCTCCGTGAACACGGCTTCCGAACTGCGCACTCAAGCATTCATCTCGCGAATCTCCGATCCCATCCTAACAAAACGGATGAACTACTTCTCTTCACCCACACAAACAAGGACTTTTCAAACTCTGCTGCATTGTGCTTCACTGAAACCTGGCTGAGTGAAGCCATCCCGGATAACGCACTTAATTTGCCGGGCTACCAGCTGTTCAGAGCAGAGCGCATCACAGAGTTAACGGGGAAAAAGAGAGGTGGTGGATTATGTTTCTACATAAATGAAGGTTGGTGTTCAGACGTAACAACTCTGAAGAAGATTTGCTTTCCTAATTTAGAGGCGCTCTTCATAAACTGTAAACCGTTCTACTCGCCCCGAGAGTTCTTGTCTTTCATTCTGGTGAATGTGTATGTGCCTTTGGATGCGTGCGTGAGCGCTACGATGCAACAGCTGGCCGAACAAATATCTGAAATGGAGCAAAGGTACCCGGACTCTCTTTTAATCATTCTTGGAGATTTTAATAAAGCAAATCTCTCCTGTGAAATGCCAAAATACAGACAACATGTTACATGTCCCACCAGAGACAGTAATATATTGGATCACTGTTACACAATAATTAAAGATGCATATCACTCTGTCCCACAGGCAGCATTGGGGCTCTCTGATCACTGTTTGGTTCATCTTATACCGAGCTACAGACATAAACTCAAATCAGCTAAACCTGTTATAAGAACTGTTAAAAGATGGACTAATGAAGCAGAGATTTAAAAGCTTGTTTTGACCTCACTGATTGGACTGTTTTTGAAGCTGCTGCCACCGATCTGGACGAGCTCACAGAGACTAACTTCATATATCAGTTTCTGTGAGGATATGTGCATCCCCACCAGGACATTATTATAATTCAATAATGATAAACCGTGGTTTACTGGGAAACTCAAACAGCTTGGTCAGGCCAAAGAGGTTGCTTACAGAAGTGGGGATAAAATCTGGACAAGGTTTTCACACTGACAGCTGTCATTGTAAGACAGTGAGCAACTCCGTTTATTTGTCCGAGGGAGCAACAGCAACTAAGAGGGCTTACTGATAGGTCAATTGCACGCACAAATGCACCTACGCACACTGTAGCCTGTATCATTTTATATCAATTTTGCGAAGAATCCACAAGCATGCAATATCGTTGTTATGTCATCACTTAAGTCATGAAGTTACCAAAAAGGCAATTAAAGCTGCCTTAAAACTGTGCATCTGTTTGTTATATGAGTCACATTTAAGAACATGTCTCTGTAATGCAGTGGTTTTCCAAACTGTCCTCGAGCACCCCAGCAAGTCTCCTTCATCTAACACACACAATTCAACTCAGCTTCATCTAATAGCCATTGCAATTGCTACTATAGTGAGAACAGTAGTTTATTTTTATGTTGCAGTCATTTATAATGTGATGTTTACTAACATTATGTTTACTAATGTGATGTTTAATGGTACTCACTTGATACTGCATAGTTCTGTTCCCATTAGTGACTAAATTCATTTCCTCTTCAGATCCCTTCTCTCTATATTCTTTCATTACCTTCACTTTTAGACGAATGCGTAGAATTATCGCAGCATTTCCTACAAAAAAGAACAAGAAATACTGCATTAATAATTTACATACGCTCTATTTACAAAATATTATAATTATACTGCACGAAAACATTAAGACAAGCAAACAGTACTGGCATAGTATTAGGAATTTAAACATAAGATATTTTACTTGAAGGGGTGTGCATAAGGCTGACATGTGGACATGTCATGAATATGAAGTTTTTTTTAATGCATGTTTATGACAACTGTCATTAAGTGTCATTCGCTCAATTTTTAATGCAAAGATTAAATAGTTTGAGATGTCTTTGTTATGGGCTAGAGTTAGGGGTAGGGGTAGGATTATGTAAGGGTTAGGTCAAATAATGTCATCTTTGCATTAAAAATGACATAACTTAATTACACTTAATGACAGTTGTCATAAACATGCATAAAACCTCCTTCATATTCATGACATGTGTTGACATGTGGTGGCATGTCAGTCTTAAACACACCCCTTCAAGTAAAGTGTTACCGATATTTTCATTGAATTAATTATATTTTTACATAAAGCAACATTACACGTCGAAAATTCAATACCGGGATACAAGGTAAATAGCTGCAAAATACTGATGCCTAAGTTATGAAATAGCCTTTGTAATGGCTTGTGTCAGCTCTCTAGGCAACAAATATAAACTGTGAACAATCAGATGTCCTCTCACAGTGTAATGACTTACCTTCTATAACCTGGGTGACCTGAGATTGGAATGTGTCGAAGTTAAATGGAGTAAGAAAGCCCAGAGACCCCAAATGGAAGGACATGACAGGAGGCACACTCTCCTATATCATACACACACATTTACATTTACGCTTTTAGGAGTGTTCACAAAGACAACTATCTAAAGTAACAAAGCAAATAGAAGTTATTCAATTTCAATTTGTGGCAACATAAATTACACGAGGTGAGCAGATTACATGAGAAAAGGCTCCGTTACCATTACCGTTATTGCCCCTACAATTAAAACCCATACATTAAAACACATTTAAAACAGTGTATTTCAATTCAGCAGCGTGCAGATCCTCGTTTATGTCAGACTGTGGCGACAGCAGCACGGACAATCGCTAAGCTCGCTCACAAAATGTATCCAACCATATCTATTATAACGGAAAACATATTGTTTTTATGACATAATATATCATTATTACGAGAAAAAATATGTCGTTTTAACGAGAATTTTTTTAGTTTTAACGAGAATATTATATAGTTTTTACGACATACCATCTTTTTTTTACGAGAAAAGATGTCGTTTTAACGAGAAAAGATTTCGTTATTATGAGAAAAGATGTCGTTTTAACGAGAAAAGATTTTGTTATTATGAGAAAAGATTTCGTTTTAACGAGAAAAGATGGTTCTTGTTAAAACAACATAACATCTCATTATTACAACGTAATCGAATGGAAAAATTATGTGCGGCAGCAATGCGTCACCGTAATTAAGCACTAAAAATCCAAAGGGCTTTTAAGTAAAAAGGTTAATAGGCTTGAGTACCTTACTTTTGGGTTTGGTTATATTGTGTTACACTCATACTTCAGCAAACAAAAATCATTGTCAACACAACTACTTGTCAATATGCACGCAATTGTTCGTCAGCGATTCAATTATGATTCAATGTTTTCTAGAACAGAAGTGAGCTATTTTTCAGCATTATTGCAGTTTGATTAAAGACATGACAGTGGAAGGTCTAACATCTTGCATTCCTAATAATGCACAGATCTATTTTGATATATCAGAATACATAGTTTAACCTCTCTGTTTACAATCTGCACGCCACAAGAACATTTCAGAGGACACACACACACTCAAGTGCACATGAGAGCAAGTTTACCACACTCACCCTCACTACTTTACTTTTAGCACTTTGTATATTTTTAGAGTATCTTTTCTGTTTATATTTTTACCTTTGTATCGGTGTTTTGCTTCAATTAAAATAATCTGATCGAATATGTGTACCTCCAGACTATATTAAAAATGTATTATTGTATGAGCACGCAATGAACCTCTTGAAAAAGACAAATTATTAATGCCACGATGATACAAACCAACACATAAATAAAAAAACAAGGGATACATTGTAAACTTTGAAATATTGTTCAAAGGTTTATTGATAATTCACTTTACAGAACATGCTACATTAATAGTTAACAATTCAAGTAACGCAGCACACCTGCACGAACATCCCTGCCCTCCTCCTCTACAGCCTGTGGCACTGCCACCACATTCTCTGCTGCTGGGGGTAAATCCCAAGCATTCTCATAGGCTTGTCCATTGCTGTTAAAAATATCCACATGCCGGGAATGAAAAACACAATTCCGTCGATATGCTCCTTTGTTGTGTGTTTGTTTGTGGCGCGTTCACGATGATATCACGGCAGTAGAGGCGGCGCAACTCTAACGACACGTGAATAATCCTGCCCACTCTAAAGTGGTACTAAACTGCAGTGGAAACGCAAACCGACCCGAACTGAGCCATGCCGTGCCGTAACAAACCGTGTCGAACAGAGTCGTACCACGCAGTGGAAAAGCGCCATTAGAGCTGGAACCTCCAGAAATAAAATCAGTATGAACAGGGCAAAATAATAATACAAAAATGTATCAAAACACATTTTTAGATGTCATTTCTATTTCTTTGACAGTGCACTTAGATTTCAATTATTACGTCATTATTATATCAGTTTATAAGAGATTTTCAAACCTGGAAGAGAGAAGAAGCATACAGCAAAGTCCCATCTCCTCCCAAACAAATGATGAAGTCGACACAATTGGAAATATCATCATAATCTATGAAACATGTCAACAGATTGCATATCAATTTATACACATTTTATCTTAACTCAGGGCTCTAGAGTGCGACCAATTTGGTCGCACGTGCGCCCTAATTTCTCTCGGGTGCGACTAACAAAAATCCCAGGGCGCACTGGTGCGTCCAGCCATTCGAGAAAAGAAAAAAAAAAGTATCCGCGACTCAGAAACTCTGTGGTTCAACAAAAGACACCCCCGTTAGGCTTATATCATGGTCTAAACCAATCAGAGATAGTGAAGGGCGGACCCCCCCTCTGATTGGCCGTGGTCCAGATATTCCTGTATGTGTGTTTGCGCGTTGACAAATGCGTCACGTGTGCTGCTGCAGTCAGACAGAGAGAAAGAGGTGAGTAGTAGAAATGCAGTGTTGCCAACTTAGCGACATTTAGCGCCTTTGTAGACCCCCATAGCAACTTTTGTTTTCCAAAAAGCAACTAGTGACAAATCGAGTCTCTCAGAGTGTCTCTGTGATCGCAGCAACGGCGCGAGATCAGCGCTTTCTCTGCATCTGCTCTGTTCAGCGGCGTCTGAGAGGAGCCCGTTCAGTTAAAACAGATATTATTGCTTCTCTAAATGTACATGCAAATATAGAAGAAATCACAGCACAGGAATTGTCTTGTCTTATATTGTGTATTATTTGATTTCATCAGACAACGGCTCAATACAATTATAAATTAGTATTTTTGTGCAGACTAGCTTCTTGGAAGGAGAGCTGGTTATGAATTCTTAAAGGACGTGTTTCAGTCATTATTTCATATTTATCCTGTTGACTGACAACATAAACAGTCAAATATATAAAGTAAAACAGTTTTATTGAGAATTTGGCTGCATTAAAATACAGTATGAGCACAGAGAGACGATTAGACAGAACAGAACAGTTATTTTTGTCTTTACTTTGTCATTTAGCTGACGCTTTTATCCAAAGCGGCTTACAAATAAGAAGTAACTAAAATTAAAAGTTAAAACTATACATATTATATACACACATTTAAGAAGATAAAGACATGAAATAAACATGACAAATGCATACAACATTTCAAAACTAAACATTTAAATGAAAATAAAGCTAAAAAAATTCTAAATATTAAATCAAGAAAAGGTATGAGTATAAAAATGCTTCTAACATAACACTAAAGGCCTAAGTATACTTCTTTTTTGCATAGTAAGAATTGGTTATAAAAACTGTAAATACTTGTTTTTTTCATTATGTTTAGTGCAATTATTTAGTAGTCTGTGGTGGGATGGGGCGCAGGATTGTTTTATGGGTTTAAGGGGGTTTGAGAAGCACTGCACTAGAGCATCCCTTCGTTCAGACACAGTGGAAGATCTGATAAGACTCAGTGTAGAAGGGCCAAGTCTGGGAGATGTTTGATGCTAGAGAGAGTGTGGTCAGCTGGTTTAGCCGAGGCCAAAGATCAAGAAAGCTAAACTACAGGAGTTGGCCATTCGAGGGGCATGTAACTGCAATGGAGGATAGTCCATAATACATTGAGCCATGAGATGTTCAGTTTGACGCCCTTAATTTAGATTTTATTTATCTTGAGATGTTTTAAGTTTAAATCTCTGCTCAGTGAAGCACTTTAAGCACCAACACTTTTTCAGTAAGTTACCTTTCTTGTAGAATTGTGCTTCAAATAAAGAACTTTATGTTGACCAGATTGTTAGTTAGTCGTTTACTAGTCAATATTGCCTATATAAAAATTTGGGTGCACCTAACTTTTGTGCCGGTGCACCTAAGAAAAAAAGTTAGGCGCACCAGTGCACCCAGTGCAAAAAGTTAGTCTAGAGCCCTGTTTATATATTTTTTCTGTAACTTTTCTTGCTCTGAAAATAACAATTTAAACCTATATTACTCAAATATTCCTCAATCTAAATAATACTGTATTATCTGATATATTTATCAAGGTCTAATTTGCAAACAAAGAAAACAAAAACAACAAAAAATACCTTCTGCTCATGCAAATAAAAATGATAGCAGTAAAAGAGCAGTATTTTATCATATAGAAACCTATATCTATGCAATGAAAGCCTTATTTCAGCAGTGGCCACACAATGAGTTAGCAGATTTATAAATGGTTTGAGCGATTTGACTCAAGGCTATAGAGACAGAGCGACGTGCATCATAATCTGAAAACCACCAATGCTCTCCATTCACTTTCTATTGGGGGAAGCTGCAAAAAACAGCACAATGTGTAAAAGCTACTGTGTGACGAGGTGTACAGTAAACAAGCTAAAAAAAACAGAACTACGTTTTGACGAGCTGTCGATCCAAAAAACGAGAGTTTAAGGACAAAAAAGTAGAACACAATGTGTCATATTACTCTGAGAACTGCGCCAGCTGCCGTGGTAATCGGCTACTGGAAACATTCATTATTTTTATCCATGCCAAAGAATTATTTCACCACGCTATGTGAATCTGAGAGGAGGAGATATATTAAGAAACTCCATTTTATTGGTTTATGTCAGTGCGCCTTGTCCTTGCCTTCCTTTTGTTGGAGAGATTATCAAACTGAATGGCCCAAAGTGAAATACCCGACAACTATTTGTGTCCTTAAACGCTTGTTGTTTGGGGTCGACAGCTTTATAAAGCATGTTGTTACACTAAATGGGGAAAGTTGTCACATTATTATTATCATCACCTTACCAAGCAGAAAAAGACAACATGCTAAAATTTAGTTTTGTTTTTTTTAGCTTGTTTACTGTACACCTGGTCACACAGCAGCTTTTAACCATTGTTCTGCTTTTTGTTATAAGTCAGAAATGACACGTAGACAGCCTCCCTCAATACAAAATCAATGGAGAGTGTTAAATTGTGTGGGCGTGATCTCTACAGCACTTATTGTGAGAGAACTGTCATCATCTGCTCATGTGATAGTTAGTTGCTGTCCTGAGGAGGGATCAATCATGTGCTGCTCAGAAAATGTGTTAAGAGTTATGGACAGAATGGAAAGAACTAACACGCTGTCAGCTGAAACACACAAGACTTGTTTACACTATCTTGACACTCAAGATATCACACTCAAGGAGTCTTGTTTTACCTGAACTTGGCAGAGCTAGGTGCTACATTAACACACAAGACTTGTTTATACTATCTTGACACTCAAGATATCACACTCAAGGAGTCTTGTCTTACCTGAACTTGGCAGAGCTAGGTGCTGATGGCATAGTGACGTGTGACACACTCCTGGCTTCAGTTCTGTTCCTGAACACTTTTCCATGGAAAGGCTCCTCACTGCAGGGCTCTGAGCTCGCATCTGACTTCAGCATCCACTTAGACTCTACAGAGTCCTCCATCTGGATGAAAAGATGGAACAACACAGCAATATATGAGTGTGAGTTCACAGACCGGATACACGCAGAAAGAAAGATACAGCCTATCTTTCTCAGGCCTAACATTGCAACATGCTGTGTTCAGGAAAAGAGTTGTGAAAATCCCACCTAACAGATAGGAACAATGCTCTGTATATACTACAACTGTATGTTCCTCATCATACCTTTAGCCTGTTAAAACTGTATTAGCAAGCGATTAAAGATATTAGTCAAATGAAGTTTAATTTATGAGCTGGGAATTCCCTTCAGTTTCCCATAAAGTTTTTTTTTTTTTTTTTAAGATTCTTAGTCAAAAAATGTATATTAACCAAAATATATATTGTGCACACATGCAGACTTTAATGGTTATGAACCACCCACACTCAAGGAGTATATAAAAATAAATAACACAAAGGTACACAAGAGCTGACGCAAGGGGGGGGGGGACATATACTGCCAATGAGAAGTACTTTTAGTTAGTTATTTATCATTTGTTTTCAGAGGATCAGAGGAACCCAAGATTTGAGAATACTAGACAGAACTAAAATATCTCATAAGTCATTTTTGTTTAGTTTGTTCTTTGTGTGTGCGCGCGCGTGTGTGTGTGTGGCTGGGGGGCGGGGGTGTAGTGTAGTGTGTTATGTACTTTTTACTTTTATATTAATGTGAAAATTAGCCATCTTGGCTAAATGACATAAATGAAAATGAACCACTAGCAACATTTCTAAAAGTGAAGTTGATGAAATTAAATGTCACTCCCTACTTCTTCCTAAAAAAGTGACGCCCTGTAACCATGTGCCATCCATTTTAGTTACTAGACAAAAAAAAAAACAATCAGAGAGGATCTGTAGTGAGAATTTATTCATACGAAAAGCTTGAACGTTTACACTGATTGTCATTTCAGTTTTTAAGCTTGTGATCTGTCTTAACAGCATTTTTTTGTCACGATCCGAGTACAAAAATAATAAAGCATACACCTGCTATGGTACAATCATGTACGCATCAATATCGCGACAAACGCTTAGTTTTACAGAGTATGTTATGAAACAAATGCATTTAAGTACAGGTTAAGAGCATTAGCCGCTAATCTAGTGGCAGATGAGTAACACTAGTGGCAGATGAGTAACAGTAACGTTACCTCACTTAGTTGATCACGATCCTTTCAAACAAACAAACAAAGCAAATATTTAGCCCACTGTATGTGTAGCAACACAGCAGACGTTATCCCCTTTGACTGTGAAGGCAGGACAGTAATACTTCCATTGCTATATGTTTCGGGATGGAGACAGGGCTAACCGGTCAAGCAGTCTCTGTTCTGCTGTCATCTGGACACGAGTGGAACACTTCCTGATGACGACATCAAAGCTGCGCTGCGCCCATTGGATTCTACAGAAAGGAAGGCGGGGCTTGCTTTGAGTCAGAGCCGGTGTCCTGACATTCTAGAATACCCGTCAGATTTTCCTACCTTGGCTTACTGCGCATGCGCGCATCAATATTGCATCCTTTTTCTCATGCTTAACAACAATATTTAATGTATCTGCATTACTGTAAGGGTAGGTTTAGGGTTTGGGTTGGTGTAGATGTTAATAAAACACAATCTAATAGGTGGGAAAAATATATATTATTGGTTTCCGGTACTAGAAGTATCCCTTCTATCCACAACTGCGAATATAACAACGTAATTACTGTATGTGCATTACTGTAAGGTTAGGTTTAAGGTTGTGGTAGGTGTACACATTAATAAAACATAATTTAACAGGTAGCATTTTTCATTGTCGAATTGTATTACCCACTGTTGGGTAGGATAAATCGACCGTAATAACCAGTGTTGGGGGTAACACATTACAAGTAACGCGAGTTACGTAACAATATTACTTTTTTCAAGTAACTAGTAAAGTAACGCATTACTTTTTAATTTACTAGAAAATATCTGAGTTACTTTTTCAAAAAAGTAACGCCAGTTACTTTGTTTTCCCATTTATTGACTGACAGTGCGCTGTGTGAACATGATCTTACTGTAGTTCTAATCTAGACTAAATGTGAATGTGTATTAATTCATCCCACTCGCAAAAAACAGATTCAGTATTCATCGAAATTAATTAAAACAGTGAAATGCAAACTCAGAATATGATGCAAGCCTGCAATAATTAAATATGTTAAACAACACAAATATATCTAATCTAATTTTATTAACCAATGTGTTTGTAACGTAATTAGTTACTTTTTTAGAGAGTAACGCAATATTGTAATGCATTACTTTTAAAAGTAACTTTCCCCAACACTAGTAATAACCACCATAGACATTGAGAGGGACAAGTCCCCCTTATTAGAAATTGCATAATGTGAAAATCTTGCACTGATTTGCTATCCTCCATTACACAGTGCTTTTGATAGGAAGATAAAAAAAGCTTTAAAAATAAAGAATTTCAGTCTGCTCTGCCATAATCTGCTCAATGGGTTTGCACTTTCAGAGCACAATAGTGATGGGCCATTCTTGAACGAATCGTTCATTTTGAACAAATCTTTAACGTGACTCAGGAAGAACGAGTCGTCTCGGCGAGTGATTCGTTCAGTCATGCATGCGCAACATCACTGGAATTGGTTCACCTGAATCGAGTCTTTGGGGTGTCACGTGATGAACGAATGACTCAAACCCGAAGACTTGACAGATAAGAGGTGAGGTGAGCTAATCATAGACTAAAGACCCAGTTTTTCTGTTTTTATAGCATTATAGTTTTGTATTGTTTGTACGTTTGCATAAGTAGTAGATGTGTTAGGGAAGTAACACGTAACATTTTAATTATGTTTTGCTAAAATGAATGAAATGACTCGAAAAAAGATTTGTTAATTTTGTTGAATGAGTCTCAAAGGCCTGAGTCGGTAAAATGATCTGAACTTCACACCAGTTTCTGTAAAGATGAAATAGTTTTGGTTGATGCAATATGACACTGGTGGGCACACCTCAAAAGAGGACTGTGTCATGGTGAAAGGTAGAAAACCCTTTGACATAAGATTTTCATTTATAAATTATAAGACTGCTCACTAAATGGAAACAAATAGCGGGGTAGGCTACAGGATGGGAGGGAAAAAAAACTGAGAAACAAAAAATTTGCCAATTTTTTTATCACTAAACTACTGTCATAAAAAGTTATAGTTTTGTATATACATAACTCCTGAATAAAAATTAAAATGTGTTTGGACTGATTTAAAAAAAAGAGTTTTGAACTAATTTGATTGGTTTGTCAATAGTGAGTGCAAATGCAGGTGATAAGCGGTTTTATTAAGTGAGTCATTGAGTCGTTCATTCAAACGATTCCTTCAAACGGCCGATTCATCAAGAATGAGACAGATGTTTGTGCATGGGTCATTGAATCTTTGACTCAACCGATTCATTCAAAACACTGAATCATTCAAAACACCATTGAGTGTTGCTGTGAGATGCGCTATGCTGTGATCTTTGTTTGGATTCATCAGATCTATTTTCGCTGCTAAAATAGACCAAAACAGTCATTATTTCGTCTAAAATGTAAGTGACTTAATATTATTAACTTGTTTGTTGAACTGTCATATGAAATCAGTGTCACATTTTCAATCGTGAGGTGATGGTAAATTAAGTGATGGTCAATTGTCAGCTCTCTTGGTCGTCAGGTCGTGTGATGCATGTTGCTGAACTGTATTCAAATGTTATAAATATAAAAACACCACATTTTGAAATTTAACTGCAGTATGTCAATTTAGTTTATTTGTGTGTGCTGCGCTCATAGACTTTAGAAAACGGCGCTCATTTGTTTGATTTCTTCTCGAGAAGCTGCGCAAGCCTCAAAAGTTTAAGGTCCTTGCACCCTGACTGAGTCCGAAACTGTCGTATCCGTTTTTTCATATTCGTCATTTGGTGGCTCTCAATTGTCAAAAACACCCCTCAAAATATTTGCTACGGATGCGAAAAATGCAGAAAATCGAACCATCCGAATTAATTTTTATGACGGACGGAAGTTTCAGAGGCTGCAAATGTATAAAACGTGAGGTCGTTTTTAGTTTTATATATATATATATATATATATATATATATATATATTAGGGTGGGCATAGATTAATTTTTTAATCTAGATTAATCTAGATTAATTTTGGAATTAATCTAGATTAATCTAGATTAAAATGGCTCATTTGAATTCTGCCGAAGGCATTCAGAATATGTGTGCTACCCAAATAATGACTAAAAGTAAGTCTTTGAGAACGGGTTTCTCAAGCCAGGTGGCGCATTAGACCAGGGGCTCATCTCCTGTTTCCAAAATGCATCACAAACTGCTTGAGAAAGCTGTTCTACTATGATAATTGGTGATGAAAATAAACTATGTTCAATAAGATGTACTTGTGTTTACTAACTGTTTATTCAGTTAAACATGAATTTTGAACTGTAGGCCTACATAAGAGGTCGTGATGAACTGTTTACAGTTTCCATTGGGAAGCTTCTTAAAATACATTTTCCTGAAGCAAACCCGGCGGCTTCATAGCTGCATCCATGTTAGCACGTCCACGTCCTGATGTGGTAATTTCACAGTAACGTTAGGCATACACACAGGTTCAAGCAGAGGGTGACACGGGAGTGAATTCTCAAGTTCACATGAGACCTAAAGCGCATCCTGTTTGCTTAAAAGCGCAACGTTTCGTTGTTATTCTGAGTGCACACAAATAAACGAGTCTTTACAGATTCGAAAGATGTATTAGGCTACTTTTATCTGTATGACCAAAAATGATGGAGATTTTAAGAGCAAGTGAACGCACGGAGCCTGTCCTGCAGCAAACGCTTCCACACAAACACTTCAATAGCGCACATTTCTCTAGGTTAACATCATATTGAGCGGCCATGTAAAGTTGCTACTACATACATCTTTCAGATGAAAAGCCATATTTGAGGTTGATGAATGATAGGTGAGCGTTTGGATGTCCTGTCCGATTGTATTACCACATAGACCAGCCGTTAACAATCTGTCCATCACGGACTGCGAGCCTCTAGTTCAAGACTCGTTCTCGCCCCTACAGTGCAATTCGGCTAGGTATACATCCGGCGCTAAAATATCAGGGTGAAAGTCATCATAGCTTGCTTAGTATAGACCCAGCTCCCAACCCAACTTTGAGAATAGATTAACGGCGATATTTTTTATCGCCGATAAGAGTCTCGCGTTAACGCAGCTGCGTTAACGCCGATAACGGCCCACCACTAATATATATATATATATATATATATAAATATTCGTTTTTCGTTTATTATTCATTTATTCATTATTCGTTTATTATAAAATATTCGTTTATTCGTTTTATATATATATATATATATATATATATATATATATAAAACGAATAAACTAGTCAGAATATAGGCTACAGTTAAAGCTTTCCTTTAGTTTTTGTGAAATACACGCACGCACGCAGCCACGCACACACATACATGTTTAAATACATTTATGTTGTTAATAAATAAATAACAATAAATTGTTGTAACAGCAATATCTCCAAGTTTTGTTTTTCACTGTAAAAATGTAATGATTTGCCAATGCAAAGAGAGTACCGCCACCTTTTTCCCCCACTTCAAGCACTGATTATAACACAAACAAATCATCCTCCTGGCAACTTTTTTTTTTTGTCAAAAGCGACAAATCCAGCGACTTTTACCAGTAGCACCTCAATGCAGTACATAAGATCCAAGGGGCGGAGTTGGATCCAGATCCGATGGGCGGAGTCGGATCCAGATCCGAGGGGCGGAGTCGGATTTCCTCCCACTGCATTCTGATTGGTCGACAGGTTCCTAGTGTTTCTCACAGGTTCGCGTTTAAAGTCAGTGTAGAGAGAACGGTGTCGTCTTAGCGCCCCTAATTTAATAACAAATGATCGTTGCGACGGAAGCGAATCAATCAAAACTAACTTTAGCTGGAAAATAATTTTATTAAAGAACCACTATAAAGCCAAAACCATCTCCATTTCCTTAAATTATAAGTTTATCTCTGTAAAGCTGCTTTGAAACAAATCTACACTGTTAAAAGCGCTATATAAATGAAGATGATTTGACTTTTGACGGAAAAACAAACTTGCTGAAAACTAATCTTATTTAATAAAGTTTAAAAATTTACAAACATTGTAATTTGTACATTGTGTGAATGTGATTTTTCTTTTTTCATTTGGAAAAAGCGTTTAATTATAATCCAAAACAAAAAGATTGATTAAAAATTCTTACATTTCATCTTCCCTGAAAAGTATGTGGTTCCTTGTTACATGCAAGAATAAATATCTCCTAAAAAGAAATGTATTCTTTGATTGGCTGATCTTTTACCCATCTCAGTAGTCCACATGCACTTTGATTTCAAATACTTAAGTATATTAATAAGTAGGCGCTTCTACTTTTGAGTAATATTAAATCAAGTTTGAATTCAAGTAGAAAATATGTGTGCTTTTCCACTACTGATTATGCAACTGTAAGTGACTAAATTATAGCAGCACTAGTTTTAAACTTATAAATGACTTCACAAGGGAATCTGACTTAATTTACATAATATAAGAGCATCTCACTTACATAAATGCATGAAAAATTCATTACCAGCACAATTACATAGGAAAATAAAAACATGTTTATTAACACACTAGGTAAAACAGACATTTTGAAAACAGTAGGGAAACTTTGAAGGCAAAACATAAGGAAACCCACATTGGGAGCACACGAAATGACACAAACATTACAGGAAACCACGGACATTCACAATTAAATATTCATCCTTCCAGTTCAGCACAGATCTGGCAGAACTCGCTGCAGAAGTCTGGGTGGGTGTCTTCACTTATTATTCTAAAAAGTTCCCCCTTTCTTCCTCGACCTCCATATCCTGTGGGTTAGCAAAGAAAGCAAATATTTCAATGTTCATTATTTTTTAAATGTTTTGATTCATCATTGAAAGTAAAACACTCCATGGCAACAACTAACAATGCATACCTGGAGTGCAGTGTTTGTATACGTCTCTACATTGCCTACACGTTTCCAGTTTGTACATTTTGTAGTACGGTGAGAAAACAGTCCAATTTGTGACACCTGTAAACATAAAACATTTTTTTAAATCACACATTCAAAAATACACAAGGCTGGAATTCATTAACCAGCCAATCAAGCAAAAATCACCTGAATTTTTATAAAAATATCTAACTTTTGAAAAAGTTATGCAAAAACAAGCAATTAACACTTACTGTCAAGCCAAAGAAAATGGGCCCGTCTTCTGAAGCCTTCCCGTGTCACAAGGTCTCTGAAGCGAGTGCACACAAGGGCCAGCTTCAAAATTGCTTCGTCACCCTCCTGGAGAACCACATCAATAAAAATGTCCTCCAGAACAGATGCTGGCAACTGTGAGCAAATTAAAAAAAAAAGAGAAACAAAAGAAAAGATAATGGCCCAAAAGCCCAGTTCTTCAATTTATCTATGTCTTTGTTTTTGGTATGTAGTGGGTAAAAAGTAAGGGATGACGGCCCAACTGTTTTTATTGTGAAGTAAAATCTAACAGGGTGATTGTGAAGTCAAGGTTGTATAAAATCAACATATTTGCTGTACAAGGAATACAAACACTAGTATTCTGTGAGGCAAAATTTCTACAATATACAAATTGCTAGTGACTTGTCAGACATTATACCATAAGAATCCAGTGGTCCTTGGGACAACCATGCATGTAATCCACTTGAAACTTCTTGAGGCTTCCCTATAACACAGTAAATGGTTTAAAAAATAAAACAAAGAAAGTGAAAACTTTGGAAAGACAACATTGTTTTGCAAATCTGATTCTCACCTTTCATGGCTCATGCACTTCAATGCAAGGTTCAGCCAACACTCTCGGATTAAAGGCATGTCAGTCTAAGGAAACAAGAACCAAAAAAACATCAAAAACTGAGACAAAATTAAACAGTCATCAAATAATTTGTGTAATAAATTAAAGGCTCTCACCTGGGTAAAATCAAATGGCCACTCGAAAGTAATGTATAGTGCATACTGTAACACATAAGATATTCATTTTAAAATTATACATTTCATAGCACTTACAAATTCTTTCTATACCCATTGCCTTTGAAAAGCCAGTAATGCAATCCCCAAAGTCAGGTAAGGTTAACTTGGAGCTTCATTTGTAACATACCATTAGCATGAACACTCCACAGTCCAAGTGGTCTCTCTGTGATGGAATATCCTGGCAAAAATCCAAAACATACTATATACATTTTGTATTGATGACAGTTGTCATATAACAGTGTTGAATGCTGAGTGCAATGTACCTTGTTCTTAACGAGTTGCCAGTTTCCAGCTACCAATTTTGTTGCGATCATACTTCAAAAGAGAACAGATACAGAGTTAAAACTTCTTACATGTTGAAAACAGTTTTAAACTTAGGATCCACCTCTATAGGTCCAATTTTGAAAAACCCGCTATTTGGGTTGCAGTAGCAAGTTTGACATGTACTTTGTTTTCTAGTGTTACAGTTCTTTCAATGCCATTCTTTCAGTGGTTGACTAGGCCTAACCCAACATTGTGCTTACAACTGAATTTCAACAGATTTTGGCATTGAAGAAATTTACAAGAATTGTTGTAGAAGAATAGTTACATTTCTCAATAAACCACTCTGGCTCAGACTTTATGATAGAGATAGAGTTGGATCTTTTAAGCAAGGACCATCTCAACAACAAACATGCAAACATTAAAAAGTACACAAACAGCAGTCAACTTTGCACTGAACAGCGGATGACAAAGAACAATCCCAAACCTCGCACTGAACAGGGGACAAAGAACAGTCCCAAACCACGCACTGAACAGGGGACAAAGAACAGTCCCTAAATATTAGTAGAAAACCTGAACATGGACACGTAATACTCCTGCCCAAAACCACAAGGGTCGGATGAATCAAGAATGTACATCCTTTTAAGTTTGGGGTTCATGACCTGTGAATATATGTAAATCAATCAAAACAATGGTGACGGTCTTGTATATCTCACGTTGGAATGTACAAACCTACTGCTTACTCACTCCTCATTAGTAAAACTGCAACACGTCTGTCTTCAACACCTTTTTAAAATGCTAAAAGATGACACAATTGACAGTCAAAACTTACACACAAGTGCCAGTGTCCAGGTGTCCATATTGGAAAGAGGATGCAGTCTTTAAATGCTGCATTTGCCTGTTGGTGAGCAAATTACACAGATCAAAGTTGATAGTGCAACAACAGTGTAGAGTACAAACACATCTCGTTAATCAAATTGTAATTATATGAAGTAATAACCACTAACTGGTAATGACTCAAAAGGGTCTACGCAGTGAGGTGGACTCCAACATGCCAGTACATAGGAATCCACAGCAAGGACATCTAATCCCTAATGGCAGATGAAAGTGATTAAGTATAGCTATATCAAAACCATAACTTTCAGAACAAAATATGCATTTACATAAGGTATTAAAGGGATACTCCACTTTAAAATGAAAATTCTGTCATCATATACTCACCCCCATGTTGTTTCAATCCTTATAGTATGGAAGTCAATGGTACCAAAAACTGTCTGGTTTCTGACATTCATCTAAATATCTTCCTTTCTGTTCAGCAGAAGAAAGAAATTCATAAAGGATTGAAACAACATGGGGGTGAGTATATGATAAAGTGAGTATCCCTTTAAATGTAAACGAAATCATAACATACCTTCTGTCCAGCAAGGTAGCATATCAATGAAAGGCAGCAGTTTACAACCTAGCAAAAGAATAACGTTAGCACAGGCAAACCGTAATGGAACCGTATAAATGTTACTTACTGTTGCCTCCAGTTCACAATTGGTTCCCAGACCAACACAATCTGCTCTTCTTAAGACTGTTGTGCCGACAGAACAGACTACTTCATCCTGTGGCTTTGTGCAATCTAACATATAGTCATGCTGGAAAATTAAAAATACATATCAGCACTCTCCACAATTTCCCCGACCCCACAATTGAGTTATTTTTTGTGGAGCACGAACAAGTGTTGGTGAAATCATGACAATCAAAAGGTCCATTGGAGACTGTCAAAAGGAAATTTACCAAAGTTATCGGGCCTTCCCAGCGCCGGAAGTCTTTTATTTCCCTTTCCGCATGCATCAGCCTAGCCACGGATCCAGGTGTCCCATCTGAGGCTGTGGCTGCAGGTGTACAATATGAGGCTGTGGCTGCAAGTGTCCCATCTGAGGCTGTGGCTGCAGGTGTCCAATATGAGGCTGTGGCTGCAGGTGTCCAATATGAGGCTGTGGCTGCAGGTGTCCAATATGAAGCTGTGGCTGCAGGGTTAGGGTTAGGTTGGATTACAGAACATGGTCTGTAAAATGACTTTTCAACTGCATATATACCACTAACTGGGTCTATGCACTGTGAAGGTAGGTGAGGATTTTCTGTAACATCACAGATCTTTTTAGTGTGTTTTCTTTTAACATGAACATCTAGATTTTTTATGTTGACGGTTACTCCACAGTGAACGCACTGCACTTTTTTCTGAATACGAACATTTTTGAGAACAGGTGGGAATTTTACAGGCAAGGAGACTCCTTCAGCCACAGCTGGTTCTTTAAAGGAAACTTCTTCATTTGAAGGAATAATTGGTTCACTGGTGGCAACTGGTTCAATGATTGCAGCTGTCTCAACAGTTTCTGTGGGTGGAACTTGTCTTTTTGTACATACTTGTAGATGTTTTATAATCTGGACTTTCCTTATGACTGTTTTTGAACAGTAACAACATTGGAAATGTGCCTGTTCTCTGCACTGCAAGTTGCACTTGACAATTAGGAAATCTGAAAAAAAAAAAAAAAATATATATATATATATATATATATATATGAAATGTAAATAAAGGGATAACACTTAATGTCGTGAGTCATTATGGCATAAGTCATGGTAATGCGTGTATGATATAACTTATTAAATTAACAATTGATGTATTATTTGGATTATGACTATATTACTTATGAAATAGACTGATGTAAGAAGCATGCTAAAAAAGGTCAACAATATGTTATTTAATTGTTCAAGCATTACAACACTATAAGACTTACATTAAACAAATTAGGCTAATAAGCAACCGATAACGTCAGTAAAATAATATCAACATTAATAATAATGAATAATGTTCAAATGTTCAACTTGCCTTGATGCTGTACTGCCAACGATAAGTGGTTGGAGACATGATACTTTACCATGTGAAGTTCCGTGGTGGGTTTGAAGACTTTTGGTCCGCAGAAGGGGCAATGATAATTAGAGCAACAGCTCTGGCATCTCTGAAGGACAATCTGCCCATGTCGCAACACTGTTCTGTGCATCTATGAAGAACGTTAAATACATTTCAAAGGTTATTTCTTGCCAAGTTAGCGATGCCTAACCTGGCTAGTGGGTAGCGTGGCTAACCTGTCTAACGTTAACTAGATAGCTACCTGACTGACCACACCACATGTTAGCTTACCCTAGCTATAAACATATGAACATACCAGCAGTATTATCCAAAGCTAATTAGTTTAGCTAAATAGATAGGCCACCTCTACACGTGCGTGCTAACGTTAACGCTACACACGACCTAACTTACCATTAATGGATGCCAGTTTAGCGGACTAGTTAAACATGTCTTGGCGTTATCAAAAAGTATGGACACTGTCAAAACTTTAACATATATTTAAGTGTGATCATTACTTAAAGACGCACACTAAATTCTTCATCTATCTAGACTATATTAGTAATCAAAATGTAGACTTACATTGATGAGAGCAAACAATGGTGACCACCTTCACCGATATGCTGGTTCATCTGGTGGTGGGGGGCGTGGGGGGCGTGAGGGCGAAGCATATATAGTGGGAGGAGTTGGATCTGGATCCGACTCCTCCCCTTGGATTTCATGTTCTGCAGTGAGGACCATCTCACTTTTACTGGGGTTTTTGGAGACTTTTGTGGTGTTTGGAGACTCGAAAGCACGAATCACTCTGCAGTTAGGCCTACTGTGCTCAACGAGCAGCGGGTGCTGCCGTGAGCCCCTCTCCCGTCCAAAAGCACTCACAGGCGGTCAGTCTCTCAGTAGCCTCGCGCAGCAGTCAGAGCAGAGAGGAGAGGAGACACACACACCCATTCGCGTCCAGCCCGCAAATGAATCGCGCATGCGCATGGCCACCGCCGTTCTCGCCCTGGCTTACAGAGCGGGGTGTAAATGTAAATGTTCACTCACTCTCACACAAAAATAAATCACTGCATTTAAATTCACTCACGACATAGCTCTCCATTCACTCTAGTCTAGTCTCTTGCCAAGTTCGCTTGTGCCAGCTCTCGCTGGTCAGTTATCAATCTCGATTTACATAGGCCTTTACTACAAAACCCCAACAGTCTTTTTAAAGACTAAACCCACAAACATTCTTGTTAAAGATTAGATCAAATCTCAGCCCTAGCCAGTAATTTTTTTTAACTGCTAGGCAGTAGCTACACTTAGCTAAAACTAAAACTAACTACCCACGCGACTAAGACACACACACACACACACACACACACACACACACACACACACACACACACACACACACACACACACACACACACACACACACACACTACAATCGTTAAGTATTAAAATAAAATTTGAATTGTCTGCAAAATAATTATTTTGTTCGTTTAATTAAAGATCGTGCCTAAGTCCCGACTGATTAGCCCCTGATACATCTCTCAACATAGCCACACACACAGTTACATATTGCCTAAACTTTATTGAAAACATAACAAAAATGGAGAAATTTCTTGTGAGGACCAACAAGCCAACCGACGCACCACCAGCTGCAAAAAAGCTTCGAAGGTACGATGAAGCATACCTGCAGTTTGGGTTTACAGTCACGGCTGATCTGAGACCTCAGTGTGTCGTGTGTGCCGAGGTGCTGGCAAACGCGACAGTATGAAGCCCTGCAAATAAAAAGGCACCTCGAAACAAAGCATGCTGGCATTAAAAATAAACCGGCTGAATATTTTAAAAGAAAGCTTGATGGCCTCCATCAGCAACAGGCAACCATTTCAGTGCACAGCACTGTGTCTAAACAGTGTTTGGAGGCATCGTATGTAGTGGCCAAAAGAATCGGTAAACTGGGTAAACCGCATACAATCGCCGAGACTCTCATTTTGCCGGCAGCGCAAGACATGTGCAGAATAATGATAGGCGATAGTGCAGCAGCCAAACTCGGTGCAGTACCACTGTCCAATGACACAGTCGCTAGGAGAATTGAAGACATGTCCAATGATATCAGAGAGCAACTGATAGAGTTCGTAAAAAAGAGTCCTTACTACGCGCTGCAGCTGGACGAATCCACTGATATTGCTGGGCAGGCACAGCTCCTCACCTATGTCAGGTATATGCGGGACACGGCGATTGAGGAGGATGTCCTGTTTTGCCGGCCTCTTCAGTCGCACACTACAGGAGAAGCCATTTTCAATGTCCTTGATATTTTTATCCGTGAAAATGGTTTGGCCTGGGACGATGCGTTGGCCTATGCACGGATGGTGCGCAGGCAATGACGGGCGTGAGCGTGGCCTAGGCTGCTCGCGTTCAGCAAGTAGCTCTACTTGTGAAATGGACACATTGCATGGTCCATCGCGAAGCACTAGCTGCTAAAAAAATTCCGGTTCTTTTGACTCCGTGCTGAACCAATCCGTGAAAATGATCAATCTCATCAAATCACGGCCGCTAAACTCTCGCTTGTTTGGGGTCCTCTGCCAGGAGATGGGGTCACGAACAGCTGCTTCTGCACACTGAAGTTCGCTGGCTCTCCAGGGGTGGGTGTTACAGCGGTTGTATGAGCTGCGAGAGGAGGTGAAGTGGTTTTGACAGAAATCAAATCAGATCTGGCGAAGCATCTGGATGACACTATGTGGCTTGCCTCTGTCCTATTTGGTCGATATATTTGACCGCTTGAACGCCTCAACCTGTCTTTGCAAGGCAAAAACTCATATTTTGCTCCTTGCATACAAAGTGCACGCCTTCACACAAAAACTAGACCTCTGGCATGGCCGCATCAGTCGAGGAACTGCAACATGTTCCCCAGCCTTGCAGACTTTATCACTGATGCAGGCACGTCACGATTTCTCCTCCCTATTTCAATCAGCGCCTGAGCACCTGTCAGCAATGAGAAAACAATTTGCGGCGTACTTTAAAGAGGATTATAGCTCTTTGGCGTGGGTTTGAGATCCGTTTGTGTGCACAGCAAAGCGAGCTATCAATTGATATGCAGGAACAGCTTATTGAGCTGAAGAGTGACAGTAGACTGAAGGAACTCTTTAGCTCCTGCCCTCTTCGTCATTCTGGGCAGCATTGATGCAGGAATATCCTGAACTCTGTGACGTCGCCTTGAAGATTCTCCTTCCTTTCGCGTCGACATATTTGTGTGAGGAAGGATTCTCAAAAATGACTGCACTCAAAACGAAATACCGCAATCGTGCACAAATCGAGGATGATTTGAGGCTATGTTTATCAAACATTGAGCCAAGAATTGAGGATCTTTGCAAGGCAAAGCAGGCTCAGGTCTCACATTAACATCACCTACCTGCAAGCTTCTGTAAAAAAATGCAAATGATGCCTACTATTAGGCCTAGTAATAATAACAATAATAAAGCATACATTAATATCTGTCACACAGCCACCAGCGGAACCAGCCTCCTACACACGCTCACTCTCACCTGATTACTGATCACCCGCACCTGCACCCACTTACCGGCACCACATTTAAGCACACTCCACTCACTCACTCATCGGCTAGTCTCAAGGTAGCAAGCTATTCTCTGGTCACTGTCTACCTGTTGCCTCGGATCTGCCGGTCTGCCGTTTGCCTGCCAAGGAAGGGACGAGTGCCCGGATAAGTCTCTTTATTTTTTGCTTCCACTGATGTTTGAGTTACTATTTACCTGGAAGCCTGATCTTTGAGTTTTGAATAAATCACTTACCTGCTTGCCAGTACCCTCTTGTCTGCCTCCTTGACCAGAGTGTTACAGAAGACTAGCCCTCTCCAATTCCTCCCTCTGCCAGTCCCATGGCCCGACCAGGAAACTTCTCTTGTGAGGCAGCTGCATGCAGCGGATTCCTGCTACAATGCTCCCTTTATCTAGAGATGCAACCCCAGCTCTTCCCAACCGAGCGTTCCAAGATTGCCTTCATCATCTCACTCCTCTCTGGCCGAGCGCTACGGTGAGCAGAAGCTCTATGGAATGCGGATAGCCCTCAGGTAAACTCCCTTGAAAGTTTCGTGGAACACTTCCGGGAGGTCTTTTGTCTGTCTACCACCAAAGTCTCTGTACATGATGAGTTGCTACAGTTACAACAAGCAGATTCATCCATCCATGAGTACACACTCCGTTTCCGCACCCTCGCTGCTAGTAGTGGCTGGAATGATTCGGCCCTGCTCTCAGTGTTCCGCCGTGGGCTGAACGCCACTGTTCGTCGACACATGTCCATCTATGAGGACACGGTGGGTCTCGAGAGCTTCCTCCTCAAAGCAAGCCGTATATCCCAGCACCTGATTGCCTGCCACTCAGAGCCCGTAATTCCCGCTGCCATCTCCTCAAGACAGGCCCAACCTCCTCCCGAACCAATGGTCACAGATAACTATCACCTCACCCCTACGGAAAGATCTCGCCGCATTGCCCAGGGCCTCTGCCTCTATTGTGGGTCTCACGGACACATTCTCAACACCTGTCCCATCCGTCCTCCATGCCCAGCGGTGAGTACTGTCCATATAACTCCTAAAATTTCCAGTGTGCCTTATATCAATGCTTCTCTCCTGTATCATGACCAATCTTTCCCAGTCAAGATACTCGTGGACTCGGGAGCCTCTGGGAATCTGGAGAGATCCTAAGATGGAGTGAGAACTGTATCCGAGAGTGTATGAAGGAACGGCCCCAGCCTAGATCCGTTCGGTTTCCATTATCCCTCTGTTCCACCACCGTAGAAAGCCTTGATTCACTGCCCATCACACCCATTCCACCCGAATATCACCCGTACTCCGATGTGTTCAGCAAAACTGCAGCCACTCACTTACCACCTCACCGGCAATGGGACTGCGCAATTGACCTGCTGCCTGGGGCCAAATTACCGAAGGGACGGGTCTATCCTCTATCAATCCCGGAGAGGACTGCCATGGAAGAGTATGTTAAGGAGGCTCTTCAACAGGGGTTCATCAGACCATCCACCTCTCCAGCCGCATCCAGCTTCTTCTTTGTCGCCAAGAAGGATGGAGGGTTAAGACCCTGTATCGACTATCGAGCACTCAATGACCAGACGGTAAAGTTTGCCTATCCACTTCCTCTAGTTCCTGCATCCCTGGAAGAACTCCGTGATGCCCGCATCTTCAGCAAACTCGACTTGAGAAGTGCCTATAACCTTATCCGCATCCGCAAAGGCGATGAGTGGAAAACCGCCTTCATAACACTCACTGGGCACTACGAATATCGGGTTATGCCATACGGGCTTTCTAACTCGCCTTCCATATTCCAAAACTTCATGAACGAAATCTTCAGGGATATGCTTCACCGGTTCGTCCTCATCTACATTGACGACATTCTCATATACTCCCCTGACATCACCGAACACCACAGACACGTAACCCAGGTCCTTCAACGCCTCCGTCAGCACCACTTATTCCTGAAAGCTGAAAAATGTGAGTTTCACAAAACCACCATTCACTTCCTGGGCTACATCTTCACACCCACTGGAGTTCAAATGGACCCTAAAAAGATTGATGCGGTACGAAACTGGCCACGACCTACCACGGTCAAGGAGCTACAGAGGTTCCTTGGATTTGCAAACTTTTATCGTCGGTTCATCGCTCATTACAGCCAGGTGGCGGCACCTCTCACCTCACTACTGAAGCGAAAGACCCATTCCATCTCCTGGGCACCCGAAGCCGAACAGGCCTTCCATCAACTCAGGTCAGCCTTCTGTACTGCTCCCGCACTGATCCATCCTGACCCTAATCTCCGCTTCGTGGTGGAAGTGGATGCGGCCACCCTGGGAGTCGGTGCCGCCTTATCCCAGTGGAAGGGTGAAACCCCTGTGCTCCATCCCTGCGCATACTTCTCCCGAAAATTGTCCCCGGCGGAGCAGAACTATGACGTGGGGAATCGAGAGTTACTGGCCATCAAGCTCGCTCTGGAGGAATGGCGGCATTGGCTGGAAGGGGCCCAATATCCATTCGAAGTAATTACCGACCACAAGAACTTGCAATACCTCAGAGACGCTAAACGCTTGAACCCCAGACAAGCCCGCTGGGCCCTCTTCTTCACTCGTTTCAACTTTATCATCTCTTACCTTCTTGGCAATAAGAACATCAAGGCTGACGCACTCTCCCGTCTTCACCAACCAGATCCGACACCCGACGAGCCCGAGCCAATCCTACCATCCTCTGTATTTCTGTCTCCAATCCAGTGGGCCCTCGATGATCAAATCCGTGCCGCCACTCTAACAGAACCTGCTCCGCCTGGAGGTCCCAAGGCAAGGAGTATGTCCCATCTACCCTTCGCCTCACCCTTCTGGACTCAGTCCACACCTCCAGGATCCGGACACCCAGGCAGCAACCGAACCTCTCGCCCTCCAAGGCCGCTACTGGTGGCCCAACATGGCCCGGGATGTCGGCCGGTATGTTAAAGGTTGTTCGGTCTGTGCCATCTCCTCCACGCCTCGTAAACTGCCCGAAGGTAAATTGGTTCCTTTACCAATACCTCGCTGCCCTGGTCTCACCTGGGGATAGACTTTGCCACAGACCTTCCTCCTTCCGACGGATATACCACCATCCTTGTGGTCGTAGACCGGTTCTCAAAGTGGTGCAAGCTAATTCCCCTACGAGGCCTACCTACCGCCCTAGAGACCGCAGAGACTCTCTTTCAACACGTGTTTAGGAACTTTGGACTTCCTGAGGACATAGTATCTGACAGAGGGTCACACCACCTCCAGAGTCTGGCGTTCTTCCGCCTCTTAGGTGTCTCAGTCAGTCTATCCTCTGGCTATCACCCTCAGACCAACGGCCAGACCGAACGGAAAATTCAAGAGATCGGTCGATATCTCCGGGCCTACTGTCACAATCATCAAAACAGCTGGAACCAGTATCTGCCCTGGGCGGAATATGCCCAGAATTCGCTACGTCAATCAACCACAGGATTAACACCCTTTCAGTGCGTTCTTGGGTTCCAACCACCACTGTTTCCCTGGACCGGGGAGCGTTCGGAGGTCCCGGCGGTAGATTACTGGTTCGGGAGGCGAGAGAGTATGGGACTCAGCTCACGTCCATCTCCAGCAGGCAGTTCGAGACACAAGTTCTACGCTGACGCCGCCGATCCACTAATCCCGTCTACCAACCGGGTGATCGCGTCCTGGCTATCGACCGAGATATTCGTCTCCGACTGCCCAGCAGGAAGCTGAGTCCCCGGTACATAGGTCCTTTCCCCATCACAAAACGTGTCAATGAAGTCACCTACCAATTGCAATTACCGGATCACTACCGAATCTCACCCACCTTCCACGTCTCCTTACTAAAGCCCTTCACTAACCCTCTTCTCCCTTCCTCCTCAGAGCACGAAGTATCCCCTCCCCTACCCGAAGTCGAGGTCAGTGAGGCCATCTACAGAGTCAAAGAGATTCTCGACTCCCGCCGTCGATCACGAGCGTCGGGAGACGCCCGTGGGGGAGGGGGTAATGTCACACAGCCACCAGCGGAACCAGCCTCCTACACACGCTCACTCTCACCTGATTACTGATCACCCGCACCTGCACCCACTTACCGGCACCACATTTAAGCACACTCCACTCACTCACTCATCGGCTAGTCTCAAGGTAGCAAGCTATTCTCTGGTCACTGTCTACCTGTTGCCTCGGATCTGCCGGTCTGCCGTTTGCCTGCCAAGGAAGGGACGAGTGCCCGGATAAGTCTCTTTATTTTTTGCTTCCACTGATGTTTGAGTTACTATTTACCTGGAAGCCTGATCTTTGAGTTTTGAATAAATCACTTACCTGCTTGCCAGTACCCTCTTGTCTGCCTCCTTGACCAGAGTGTTACAATATCAGAGGTCTGGTGCCAATTCCCAATTATAGCAATAGCCTAGTAATGATAATAGGCCTATACTGATGATAATAATAATAATAATAACAACAACAACAACAATAAAGCATGTAACCTCATATAATTATATAGCAATAGCCTAGTAACGATGATAGGCCTACTACTACTCATAATAATAATAATAATAATGTCTGCAAGCTCACATTAGAAGTCTGGTGCTACTGTCAATTATAACAATAGGCTAGTAATGATAATAGGCCTACCTACCGCTACTGATGATAATAATAATAATAATAATAATAATGTGGGCCTAAAAATAATAGCCTAGGGCTATCTATCTATCTATCTATCTATCTATCTATCTATCTATCTATCTATCTATCTATCTATCTATCTATCTATCTATCTATCTATGCAATGTGGTGTGGATGGTGTGTGTGTGTGTGTGTGTGTGTGTGTGGGGTGGCACTGGGGCCCCAAATGCAATGAACCAGCTTTGGGGGGGCCCAGCTTGCAAAAGGTTGAGAACCCCTGTGTTAGATAAAGTGGGCCAGGTAAATTGAGCTGACTTTTAACCTTAAATTATTATACTCAAATGCATTAAATTATTTGTTGTTGCTTGTGTTATAGTCACATTTGTAATATATTGTAGAGTTAATTTTGTTATTCTGATTTCTGAAAATTCTGATATTGGGATTTAATAAAATGTAATGTCAACACAATATGATATTTCAGTTGTTTATAATTTCACACATCAATGGAGATGAGGATTTGCACATTATTATTTTACTCATTACCTGTAGGTTATATATTTTTGGCTTTGTTAAATATGTTGTTAATTATGTTTGTCTGATAATATGTGTTAATAAATCATGTGTTTTTTAATTAACATATATTTAATTAAATATTTTTTAATAAGGGATGGCCCACTTTACCAGAAAATATTGCATAGTGCACAGTCTAAAAAATTGTATTGGTATATACCATGCAAATAACACTTTATATGAACCATATTCACATTGAATTATTATAGCAGGACATTAAAGTTAACAAAAATAATAAAGAAAAGAAAAAACATCTAGGTATCTAAATTACACATTTTACAAAAAGAGGCCCACTTTACCTGTAATTGCTCTATTTGTTTTATCGCATCTATTTTTGGAAAAGATTCTCAGAACTGAGCTCTGTGCCTAAGACTGCAATGTTTCTGCATTAATGTATTTTTTCTACAACTGGAGTACCTCAATTCTGTTGTTTCCTAACAAGGATGAACACTATATTTTACACATTGCACATTTTAGCACAGAAGCCTGAAAGTATTTCTTGATTATTGTGAATGTTCCACTTGGGGTACAGGATGTATAACTTTAAGATACATCTTCATATATTTAGCATCTGTGAGTCAATCAAAATGTAACTGGTTGTGTAAAATAGGTACATTAATATCAATCGATAGTCCTGAATCGAATTGTATCGTTATTGCACCGTATAATTTTTTTGAGGCATCGGCAAACACTTTTTTGCTGTATGAGAATCGTAATGAAACTGAATCGTGATGAACCGTCTGATTAAACACATGCTGGGTGAACACCACAAGAATCGGCTGATTTTGGGCCGATTTCTCCCCTTCCGGCAATCCTAGGTAATGTCCCGGTTATCTTGGTGGATCTAAAGATGATCTTATCAGATTTTCCTGAGGTGTGAGGTGTGATAAGAGTAACTGAATCCGCTCTGAAGAACGTCGGAGGCGCACCGATCGGGAGTCGTAATGGGGCCGGTGGGGGAATGGGGGTTGGGGCACCGAGGATGAACGTGCCTATGACCTGCAGATTATTACATGAAACGAAACAATATCCAATCAGAAAGCGATCTGACAAGGACTGACGGAAGCATAACAAACCCAGTCATGGCGCAGCACTAAAGGATGTGGACACTATCATTGCGGGAGGGGGGGATTTAGTGATGTTGTTTTTTTTTCTCAAATTTAATTTATTGTAATTTATATATTTCCACTGCCTTAATGTTTAGTTTGTTTGTTATTTTTCAAGATCTTTGTATATTGTTTATATCAAAGCTATATCTAGTTTTGTTGTTATAATCTGTTTTGAGCTGTAACTGTTTAGTTTTTTTTATGTTCAATAAAAATTAAAAAGACACTATCATTGCAATTTCTTCCTGCCATTAACAAAGACTGGGACTTTGCCATTACTTTAAAGCCTTAAAACTATTCTTTGAATAATATGTAATTATTTATACTTATTTACAGAAATGTAATTTTCTTATTGATTGTCTTTTTTATTGTTTTTTGTTTATTATTGTTTTTGATATAATGTATATGTTGTTGCCCTTGAACGTTCTTTGTTCTAAAATGGAATGAAAATAAATCTTGTTTATTCTGAAGTCTGGAGAGATTCTGCAGGTTTCCCGTGTTCACCATCTCTGGTTGAAGATCTGTCGGTGTGTAGTGCTCTGTCTTGTTTATTCTGAAGTCTGGAGAGATTCTGCAGGTTTCCCGTGTTCACCGTCTCTGGTTGAAGATCTGTTGGTGTGTGGTGTTCTGTCTTGTTTATTCTGAAGTCTGGAGAGATTCTGCAGGTTTCCCGTGTTCACCGTCTCTGGTTGAAGATCTGTCGATGTCAGTGGCGGCTGCTGATCTTTTAAAGAGGGGAAGCTCATTTTCGGCCTAAATCATAAAAATTGTCCATTTATTTATATGTAAATTCTGCACTACGTTCCTTTTCAAGAAAATGCTCTGTAACCCTGTCGTACCAACTAGGCGTCTTTTCCAGTGACTTGACCAGTGTCCTCTCAATGGCCAGCAGAGCTAGGCTGCTTAAACGGCCTTGGCCCATTGTGTTACGGGTGTAGGACTTGAGCCGCTTTAAACAGGAGAAGCTCCTTTCTACACCTGCAGATGTAGCTCAATTGTTGCCACTAATGAGAACAGTTTGTAAAGCTGAGGCATTGCACTGTCCAACTCCATGTCTTTAAGGAACACCAAGTAATCACACAGCTTTCCCTGTTACTCTGCAAGTCCTGATCTGAATACAGGACTTGAAGTTCAGACCTCAGTCTCCCTGAATCAAAGTGATGGCCATAACTTTTCAGGACACTTTGGAAGGCCTCCTCTGGAAATGCTTGTCTCATGTCATCAAATTTCCCTGGATTGACTAATTCTAAGAAAAGCATACTTTCCAAATTTGAAAACGCCGAGGAATCTGCTCCAAGATGTTATCAAGGATGGCCATGTACAGATTTCTGTAGCGCTCTTGGGGATCCTGCAATTGGGTCAGACGGCGCTTTCTCATGGGCTCATCTCTTGGGTCTGATGTGAGATCTGCTGCTTTGGCATAAACAGCTTGGAAAGCCCCCTCTGACCTCTTCTCTTTGACAAATGCAAGAAGAGACTCAATTATTTTCTTGCAGTAAAGAACATCCATCGCTCTCTGCTGGACAATATCAAAGACCACATCAGTCTCAGAGAAGATTTGTTCATATGTGTACAACATGAACACAAACTCAAAATCCTCCAGTTTCCTCACGAAGCCTTTGGCACAATCCAGTGTATCATCATCCATTGTCGTATCTGCAATGATGTTATCAAATGTCTGCAGGAGGCCATCATAATTGTTTGCCACAGTGCTCACTATCCGTGATGTGAAATTCCATCGAGTAGGAGCGTTTCTGGGCAACCTTGAGCAGCCTGCAGACTCCAGAAAAGACGTCCTCTTTGTGGATTTTGAGAAAAATGTGGCAAACCCAGAGAGTGATGCAAAATAAATTCTGCACTCAGGCAAGCATTTGGCCCCCTGTGACAGCAACAGATTCAGTCTGTGTGCATAGCAATGCACAAACATTGCACTGGGGGCTATTGCTTTCACTTTGGCCTGCAGACCATTGAGAGCTGAAGCCATGACAGCAGCCCCATCATAGGTCTGTGCCACAAGCTTATCCTTAAAATTGTAGCCCTGCATGTTCTCATTTAAAACATCAAAACGGACTGAGCATCTCGCCCCCAGAAACATCAAAAATCCAATGAAGCGCTCCTGAATTTTACCTGCACTATCCACATAGCGAACAATGACAGAGAGTTGGGCACGGCAGGATATATCAGTGGTTTCATCCACCTGCCATCCAAAAAGGGAGCATCCTGAATTTCATCTCTGATCTGATCAGAAATGGTGGCTGCAAGAGCAGAGATCAAGTCATTTTGAATAGTGTGTGACATACCAGAAAACACAGTTGAGGACTCGAATTGTGTGGACAGGACAGAGTCATATTTAGCTAATGTTTCTGTGAACTCTCTGTAATTCCCTTGTTGGATGATTCACTACTCTCATCATGTCCCCTAAATGACAGCTCCTGCCGCCAAGCAAGGATGTCACATCAATAAGGCGGTTTAGGAAGGCCCTGTTTTGTTTAACAGTTTCATTATGTTTAGCCACTTGAATGCGAGCACCTTCATTGATTGCATGCTCAACCCTGATCCTGCCCATGCAACTTAATCTTGCACATGCACTCACATGTTCATTGCTATTTTCATGCCTTTTATATGCCCTGTCAAAGTTTGACAGATCTCCAAACCCCAATTTTGACCAAACAACACATCCATGAGATGGTTTCATCAAGAGACATGGCCAGCAGTACATTTTCTTTTTCACAGCACTTCCAGTCAGCCAGCTAACTTTGTCATACCAGGAGAGCTGAAAAGACCTGTTACTTTTCCCTATCTTTTGCACTAAATCAATCTTAGGTGTTGATCTGCCCTGCTGTTTAATTCTAAGTTTCTCCTCGTAAGGAAGACTTTCTAATGGCTTTGCCAAAATCAGGTCGACAATATTAGCACTGTCTGCCATCGTGTGCAGTTTGCTAGCTGGCTAGTTCAGACTATATGAATTAATGAACAAACGATCTAATATATATATATATTTAACTCAACGGGAGGAAATGTGGGAATTATTTTAAACTGAAACAATGAATGTGGTGTGAAATTGTGTGAAATATACGATGAAGGTTGCAGCAGTTTGTCTTTCGACACACATGCAAAATCCGCGATGGGACTGAGTTGGAAATGGAGACACAGAGTGATACGCTGGCCATAATCTGAAGACCACGCCCACGCCCACACCAACCGTCTCTCTTTGCATTGTAGAAGCTGCCGCCTCCTTGTCATTTATTTATAAAAAAAAAAAAAAAAAAGTCTACAAGCTGATATGTGACAATGTGTATAGCGAACAAGCTAAAACCAATAAATACGCTTTTTATAAGCTTGTCGACCCCAAAAACGAGCGTTTAGGACATAAAAGTGGATTAAAAGAGATGACAGACCCTCCAATCATCACGCAGACGCTCGGAGTCGCATTTTTAGTCAATAAAATGTTAACATAATAGTACATATATTTGACCATTCATTTTTTGACAATTATAGGGGAAGCTGAGCTTCCCTTGCAGTCTTAAAGAAATCGCGTCTGGTCGATGTGTAGTGTGCTGTCTTCATCACCACACACTATTGGAGCAAAACGGTTCAATCTAGGATTTTTTGTCCTCATGTGTGTGGTCTCTCACATTTTGAAGATCTTATACGATTTTAAAAATTGTTTAGTGTGTACCCAGCATCGTGTGAACCCAGTCAAACATCTAAAAAATGTTTTTTTTTGTATGAAAAAATGTATGAAAATAGCTCTGTGTCAATGTGCAATTTCACTCTTTTCTCTTTAAAATATTCTCCTTAATATTTTGAGGCGTTTTAGTAGTTTTTTTTATTTAAAATTAAATGTTTTATTGCACATTAAATAATAACGTACGTCATTAAATCATTACGTATGTAATCGAATTGAATATGATTTGATTGAATCTGTTAGTTGTCCCATCTTTTTATGTCCCATCTTTTTTGGGAATGTACATATACAAATTTATTTTGGAAGGATTTTGTAATTTTTGTACATGCTTTTACTTCACAGAGTTTCTTTTTGTTATATAAAGATGTCTTATTTGGTTGTCATAACTTTGCTAAAGAAGACAATGACAAATAATTTCTGATAAACTTATTCATTTTCTTGTAAAATTATTTTTGCACAAATGTGAGTTTCAAGGTGCTAAGCCCTACTTTCCTGTTTTCTGTAAGGACCTTAAATCTTATCTGGATACTCTTCTTACATCCAACAATTCCAAAGCCCTCAAAACGGTCTCATTGTGTCATTTGAATAATATTTTCATGATTTTGTAACTAAAAACTGCATTTCTTATTGCACCCACCCCTGACATTGGTTTTGTATGTTCTCTAGTCTACAGCAATCAATAAAAAAAATAAAAAAAATAAAAAATACCTGTTAGTTGCTACATCCGCTTCTGCTGTGCTGAAGTCTCTTCTCCAGTCCTCTAGTGGGCGCGCGCTGTGTCTTCGTTGTGCTTACGTCAATAAACGCGACGCAGGAGCAGCATGAGCTGTTGTGCTGACGTCAATAAACGCGACGCAGGAGCAGCATGAGCTGTTGTGCTGGGATCACGTCTGTGGATCATTAGTGACATAATTTATAGTTTAATCATGCCGATGAAGGGAAGGTTCCCTATACGGAGGACACTGGATTATCTGCAGAAAGGAGAAGTCGTGTTTAAAAAATCTGTGAAGATTATGACTGTCAATTATAACACACATGGAGATCTGAGTGAGGGAGCAAGGTCAGGAAAACACGAGTTTATTTACCATGCATGCAAGCAGATTGGTTTCGGTTTTTTTAATTGAAATATTATTTTGTGTTTTAAATAACCTTTTAAGTATTTTGATATTTGCATTAGAATCAGATTAGAATCAAATAAATGTCACTAGAAGAACAGCAACTTCATGTAATCAAGAAGTTTGTAGGAGGAAAAAAAAAGGACAATAATTGTCTATAGATGCAAAGTCAGCCGTGTATGTTAATGTATAATATTGTTTGACAGGAAGTTTGTGTTCTTTAATATTCCTCAAATCCAGTACAAAAATCCCTGGGTTCAAATAATGATGTTCAAAAACATGACACCTTCACCCTTTCTCCGATTTTACCTCGGTAAGTCGTTTGTTTCTTGATTTTCACTATAGTTTTCGCTGAGGCATCTTCTCATTTGAGTGCTGTGGGTGGACGTAGAAGGAAAAGACCACAAAGACGTTACGAATCATGTAAAGATGATCCTTGGCAAGTCTGAGTAAGTGCATTTATGCATTCGGCAGACGCTTTTATCCAAAGCAACTTCTAGTGTTCAAGGTATAGATTTAATCCGTTCACGCATTCCCAGGAATCAAAGCCATGTCCTTGGCACTGCTAGTGCCATTACATCATTAATAAAATCAAATCTCTTTATTGCCACACATCATGTACACAAGTGCAGGGTCGTATGCAGGTTTTTATAAATACCGAGGTCTCAAAAGAAAGATTACTAGGGGGGTTCGTGGGCATGCTCCCCCGAGAAAATTAGGATTTTCCCGATTTACATGTGTTTATTTTAAGATGTTTTAAGCCACATAAATTGGATGATAATATAGGTTTAAAACCAAGTCAGTGGGCAGAAGCATAAATCATTTTTCAAGATAACAGATTCTTAAACATGAGAATCAAATTAAATGTGGCAATGATTGATCCACGCTACAAACTGTAAATAGAGAAGATATAGTTTGTGTTAATGACTTAACTCCGTTATAATGATCCTGGTAGCCTTTGGTAAAATCACGTGTCTAAAAAGATTAAACATGAATATTATTATTATTTATTTTTTTATTCACACTGATAGAAATTAATCTTTTCCAATAAGTTTAAACTGTTTTTTTTTTACATTTTATGGGCATTTTTACCTTTTTATAAAGCCTTTTTTTTTCTTCTGAAACTGTCCATTATGTTTTGAGTCAAAATAGAGCAAAAACAGGCAATATGGTGTCTAAAACGCAAGTCTCTTAATTAACTTTGCATTCATAGAACTGTTCGTTCATATAAATCAATATCACATTTGTTATTATGGTCATCATTTGTGACCCTCTCTGTGAAAACCCAGCTCAATTCATTTTTTGGATATTTGCTTTTTTCCTGCATAAAAAATCATCCTACATATTGTAAAGAACATATGACTGAGTAAGGCCATGTCAAAGATTAAAATCATAGTGAAATGAATGCTTGTAATCAAACTTTGATGCTCGTTATCTCAGAATTTGATTTTTAGACTTAAAGCCTGGTTTTTACAGAGAGGGTCAAATTTTTTCGAGAAAAATAACAAATGTGATGTCCGCACGCTTATATAACTGCTCCATAAATGTATTTATTGCACTATTTCAACCATCACGTGAATTGGAGAAAAACAAACTCTTTGTGTGAAATTGATTAACTATATGAAGTGGTATAAATATATACATTTTCTTCCCCATGTCTTGAATTTAGTGATCATTCTAAATGCATTTTATTAGACTAAATCATGCAGTGAAAGAACGCACTCTAAATGCACACTCGCACTAGTCTAGACTTCACGTAATGTACAATTGCGCTCTGTAGGGGTGTTTTAAATGGTTTTTGCAAAATACTCAATAATGCACACGATATATATCCGGACCTCGATGGTATACGGCCCTGCACAAGTGTACTGATGGTGAAATTCTTAGGAACAAGACTCTGTGCAACCGGTCAAGAGTTTGGGGAAGCTCTTTGACTCCAGCCTGAAAGAATCTGCCGCCATCCAGAACTCCAACAAAGAACTTGGAGCTTGGCTCACCAAGGTTGACAAGTCCGGTCTGCCTGGTAGATTTAAAGCCTGGATCTACCAGCATTCTATCCTGCCCCGAGTCTTGTGGCCCATGCTGATCTATGCAGTCCCAATGACAACAGTTGAGTCCCTAGAAAGGAAGATCAGTGGCTTTCTTCGGAAGTGGCTAGGCCTTCCCCGCAGTCTTACCAGCGCTGCACTGTATGGGACTAGTAACATCCTGCAGCTGCCCTTCAGTGGCCTCACAGAAGAATTTAAGGTGGTACGCACCAGAGAAGCCCTACAGTACAGGGACTGCAAGGTGTCATCAGCCGGCATTGAGGTAAGGACAGGAAGGAAATGGAAGGCTGAGAAGGCAGTGGAGATGGCAGAGTCACGCCTGAGACAAAAGGCACTGGTGGGCAATGTGTCGACAGGCAGAGCAGGTTTGGGCTACTTCCCAAAGACCCTGGTCAGCCAGGCCCGTGGCAAGGAATACACCATCTACTCCAGGAAGAGGTCCGAGCAGGCGTGGAGGAAGAGCGAGTGAGCAGGGCGATGGGACTCCGGCAGCAGGGAGCGTGGACCAGGTGGGAGAGTACACTGCAGCGCAGGATTACCTGGGCAAACATCTTGCAGGCAGATTTCCATCGGGTCCGTTTCCTGGTACAAGCTGTCTCTGATACCCTGCCAAGCCCAGCGAACCTCCATGTCTGGGGGAAGAGCGAGACACCTTCTTGCCTTCTTTGCTCTGGAAGAGGCTCTTTAGAACATCTCAGCAGCTGCCCAAAGGCTCTGGCTGATGGTATCGTTGGCGCCATGACCAGGTGCTAAAGGCAATTGCTGAGAGCTTAGACTCAGCCATCAGCACCAGCAAGTACCATCATGTTTCAAAGAAGGCAATCTCCTTCATCAAAGCTGGAGAGAAGCCCCGGGCGCGCCCTCATTTAACGACAGGCCTCCTCACCAGAGCCTCGGACTGGCAGCTGCAGGTCGACCTGGGAAAACAGCTGAGGTTCCCTCAGCACATTGCAACAACAAGTCTCCGACCAGACATGATAGTTACCTCCGAGGTTTTAAAACAACTGATCATGCTGGAACTCACTGTGCCCTGGGAAGAGCGTATTGAGGAAGCCAATGAGAGGAAGCGTGCCAAGTACCAGGAACTGGTGGAGGAGTGCAGGAGAGAGGCTGGAGGACCTTCTATGAGCCTATAGAAGTTGGCTGTAGAGGCTTTGCAGGATGTTCACTTTGCAAAGTCCTCAGTCGTTGGGTGTTACAGGGGTGGCCAAGAGGAGGGCCATTCAATCCGCGAGCGAAGCCGCAGAGAAGGCCACTAGGTGGCTTTGGATTAAGAGGGCTGATCTGTGGACTGCTACTGGGACGTAAGTCGGGGCTTGATCAACCCTGGCTGGGTCACCTGGGCGAGGGTGTATGATGTTGCGAGACCCGAAACACCCAATGATCCCAGGATACATCACTGAGGATGCGTTCCAGTGCATCCATGAGATGTTTCTTGCATAGTGCCATGGCAGTACAAGCAACAAGATATGGAACATTTACAATATACATAAAAATACAAAACACTTTACAATATACATAAACAACAATATACACCCTTTACACAATATACACATTTGCACAATAGACAATTGTACACAATATACAATACACACATTTCCATAATATACACATAGTAAACTGTATTTTCAAGAGACTTATGTATGTATAGCTTTTAAATATGACTTACAGTGATGTACACTGTTAGTGTTTTACTGTGAAGTTCAGTGCAGAATTAGTGTTTTATGTGATTTAAATAAAATAAAGATTTAACCCATTTTGTTCATTGTTGTGGCACACAAAATCGCAAGGGATATTTCTTCACTGTGAAAAGTCGTGCTACATACAATTTCAGCGTGGGATCAACGTCCTAAATCCTATATCAATTTGACGTCAAGGCTTGATCAAGATGCTGTAACATCATTTTTAATTCAGTTTGGTAGTTTGGAGGTAATTGGATGAAGTTATGCCCACACTGAATTTGCTTTAATGTATATCTAGGTCAATATGTTTAAGGTTTAATTTACATCAAAATAAACATCATGTTAAGTTTTTGACATCAGTTTGATTTGCATGTTTTACCTGATTTTCAACATCAATTTCTCACTGGGAAGTGAAATGTGGTTATTTGAACATGCCCTAAAGGGGGTCGCGCACCGAACGAGAAGCGCAGCCTAGGACAACTCGAGGTATCACACACCAGACGCACACATTCGAGACTAATACATTACCTGAAGTGTGTTGTAACGGTTGTGTCCTGGTATATCCAGTAGGTAGCAACCGACGACAGTGAATGTAATCACGACAGACAATTGTTACATAGGCCTATACTGTAATATCGTGCGTATGTAAAAATGTCTCAAGAGAAGTATAAAAGATTAAAAGGATTACGTTTATTAAACATTTAATTCTATACGTTTACATTTTATTCAAGCTGTAAAACTAATGTGTACAGTATTTAGCAGCAGTGGTATCTTGGTATAATGTATTAACAACGGTTTGAGACAAATATGATGTTATTTAATATAAAACAATGCAGATGGAATTTGAACAGCGTCATTGCTGGGTGCTGCGGACAGACGCTGAATGATGCCGCCAGTGTGCGTAAACGCATAGAAAAAAATGTGTTCGAATTTTAAAGACATGGAGCGACACGACACGGTGCTGTGCTTCTCGTTCATTGTGCGACTGCCTTAAGAGGCTCATTGACTCACCCGATTAATTCAAAAATGAAAAAAACACTGCTATGTGTTCCTGCAGAGATGCACAAACTTGGCTTGGATTGGAAACATTTTTGTTAGCAAAATGGAGCAATCAACACAAACTCGGCACACCTGAGAAATTGATAGTAGGGAAAACATTAAAACAAAAAAAAACTAATTTAAGTGTTATAATGATAAGTTAAATAGTAAGTTATCTAAAACCGTGCTGGCTGGGTGTTGAACTTCTTTTTTTATACATTTAAATTTTTCAAATCAATTGATCCGGTAAAGTAATCTAATCTCATTGGCTAGATTGCACAGACCCTATAACTTCCTATCTGGTCAGTGCACATGTCGATCAGAGGAACTAGCCTAAGTATAAGTTTACACTGTAAAATGTTTTGAGAGCAAATATGTGGTTCTAACAGAAATCATTTTAATGTGCATGAAAGCTTGTAGCACCACCTAGAGTCCAACCAGTGCTAATACCAGGATTACTATTTGAAGGTTCAAGGTTTGTTTATTCGTCACATACTAAATTATACAGGGTATAATCAGAAGTAAAATGTAAATCAATTTACATTTCAACGTGTCCCTTGTGTCTCTTTCTGCCCACAGTAAAGCTCTTGAAGCTGAAGCTCTGGCTAAAATGGAGTTGTTTAACCCGGCTAACTTTGGGCCCAAGAAATACTTCCTGCGGGAGTGTATCAGTGAAGTGGAGGGACAAGTTCCTCATCCTGGTTTTGTCCCGCTTCCCAAAGAGATGACCGGCAAATACAGGGCTAAACTGGCTGCAGCCTCTGAGTAGAGACTGTTTGGGATGAATGTGAAAACACATTGGATGCTTTAAAAAAAAAATCTTAATGGTCCATAACCTTTATTTGGTGGGTTTGATGAGCATGATTTGATGTTTGTGACGTTCACTTACCGACTATGGAAAGCAGACTTGTTTTATAAACTTGTAAAAAATAAAAAAATACATTTGGTGATTTAATTCTTGAGTCAATACATACAAAATTAATACCTAAAGAAATTCTCACCACATTTTCACTCAGCGAATGAAACAATCACAATTTTATTAATTATTAGTGTTACATTTATGATACCTGATATTGCTGCGTAAACGCAATATCCAGAAATGAATGGATAGGTTGTTAATCACAATATGCTTCTCTGATGACAAAACATGCATACAATTACAAAAAGCATTACATTCAGCCACAGCAATGCTGTCTGTTCTCACTGTCCAGGAAAGCCTTGAGTTTTGAATTAATGCACTCGTCAGTTGTTTCCATGTGTTTTTGAGGTGGGCACACAAATGAAGCAGTAATGAAACATGCAAGCAAAATAAGTTTTTGCACGGCTATTTAGAGGAGCAGCAGGCAATTATGACCATCTGCAAAGGTTTGTTACTTCAACACTGGTTTCCATAGCATTGGATGTATTTGTGTAATTGCTAAATCATTTAAGTGCAACAGAAATCAGAACTACTAATGGTATAAAACAATGCAAAAATATAAAGACATTTGACATTGATTAGGCAAATCTGTAATATTAAACATTCACCAAAAATTTGAGATTTTTGCTTTTGACAGCATCAACTTGAATTGAAAACAGTTGAAACCTTAAAAAGAGACAAAAAGCGTGAAGATTGAGTGAACTACTCCTTTGATGTTTCAAGGATAGAAATAAATAAATCAGGGTTTCTATTTAGTGAAGTGCTGGTTATCCATTAGATCAAAATAAAGTTCAAAGCTGCAGGTGGAAAAGCTGCAACTTCGATACATAAACTTATTCTGAATCAAAGCAGCAACGTGCATGAAATACTGACTTTGTTAAACAGAAAATCTTAACTTAAGATATTTCAACCACTTCCATAAACCTACCCATTATATGACTTCAGAATACATATTACGATTTTGTTAACATAAAATACTTGAATATTACCCAATGTTAATATATATATTTTTTTATTAAATTACATCTTTGAACAGAAATGAAGTTCTGATCAAGAACTACTACTGTGTTCTTGCACAGAAACTTCAGATTAGTTTAATTTGTTGTCTAGTGCATGAGTAGCTTACACTGTTATCTGTAACTGAAAACAAGCCTCATCAACTACACAAAGTAAGTTTGTGACGGCCATTATTTTTTTCTTTTCTGCTCTTGTAGTGTTTTTTGCAGGTCCTTTAGATTCTCTGACAAAAGCTCCACTTCATCAGAACGTCCGCTTAGCTTGGCGTCAAAGATATATGCCCGGATGTTATCGATCTGTTGTAGAAGTAGCTCTTCCTCAATCATGTCTTCAACTGCTGTGCCATCTTCACCATCCTCTTCATCAAACGGATTGGTTGAGGCAGCTAGAACCTCATCGGAAACCTCTTTAAAAGGGTTACCTTCATAATCGTCATCTTCAAAAGGATTTCGAGGTGACTTCACTTTCCCCTTATCTGGATCTTCCACTTCATCGTTTTCTTCCTCAAACGGGTTGTACTCTTTCTTTCCATTGGCTGTATGAGAATTGGTCGGTTCTTCCTGAACAGGAGAGGAATGCTCCTCGTCAAAGGGGTTTCTGGAGGGTGGAGTTGGTGTATGTTTATCTCTTTGCCTGTCTAAGGGAGGAGAGTCTCCTAATAGCCATGACAAAGACTTAGAAGACCCAGGGCTTCTGATCAAATGTTCTCCCAAGTCACCTTCCTCCTCTTCTCTTTTCGAAACATTTTCTCGGTCTCTGAAATCCAAGGAGATTTTAGATTGGGTTCTGTGCTCGAGCTCTCTTTGCTGCAGATGTTGGATTTGTTTCTGCTGAAGGTCAGTCTCCTCAGCCAGCCTCTGTGAAAGCTGGATGGCTCGACTGGTCTGCTGAGCGTCAAACTCGTCCTGCAGCTGCCGCAGGTTCTCCTCCAGCATGGCCACTTCATCGGTGCGGTTTGCAGAGCGCGCCTGCCGTAAGAACGACTCTATGTTGTTGATCTGTTGCAGGAGAGGGTCGTCCAGCTCAGAGCGAGTATGTAGGGTGTCTGATTGTGGCAGCCACCCAGCGGCTTTGGTCATGCGTGGACCTGGAACATCCTCGTGTGCAGCGAGGTTATTTTCATTTTCCGATCTGCGTTTATGTGCCTCCAGGCCTGCCTAAGTTGCATAAGAAAAGTAGAGTTATAATATGACCTGCTTCGGACCAGCTTTTTATGCACCATCTTTTTTGTATAAGTCTTATTGTGCAAGAATCAAAACATGATTGATTTAGAAATTCATATCTAGACTACAGATTAATCAATCAGAATCATTGATTTGATTCTTAAAATAAATGATTGATCAAATTCAACGACAGGTTTAAGCTGAGCAAGTTCTGCGCAGGGCTGATCATCAGGTGCGATTAATTCATATGTTCATTGGATCATCTCACAGGGACAGAATACCAAAACAGAAATGATGTGCATTAAAGTAATTTCCTCCTGATTATTTTTATTTTTCCATTGTATTGCACTTTAACAATATTAAAAAAGACATTAGTGGTCTGCTCTCCCGATTTAATCTATGATCTAGCCAATGATTCATTCACTGGAATGTATGCAAGAATCTCTCGTTATTACCATAATTTGCATGAAGCATCATAGGGCATACATAATGCATACAAGGTGCATCTTAATAAATTTGAATGTCGTGGAAAAGTTTATTTCAGTAATTCAACTCAAATTGTGAAACTCGTGTATAAAATAAATTCAATGCACACAGACTGAAGTAGTTTAAGTCTTTGGTTCTTTTAATTGTGATGATTTTGGCTCACATTTAACAAAAACCCACCAATTCACTATCTCAACAAATTAGAATACTTCATAAGACCAATAATTTTTTTTTTTAGTGAATTGTTGGCCTTCTGGGAAGTATGTTCATTTACTGTATATGTACTCAATACTTGGCAGGGGCTCCTTTTTAGGGATGCACCGATATGGAAATTTTGGCCGATATCGATAATTCTTTATATTTGAAAGCCGATAACCGGTATGTTGGCCGATAAATCTATATTTACATTTACATTTATGCATTTAGCAGACGCTTTTATCTAAAGCGACTTAGTTATTCAGGTTATAAATTTATTGTCAGTATGAATCTTCCCTGGGAATCGAACCCACAACCTTTGCGCTATGTAACGCAATGCTCTACCACTGAGCCACATTAACTATATCCATATTTTGATATACTCTTTGAGAGCCTGATTAAAAAAAGGTCTCATCACTAAAAGCCACGTCATCATAAGCAGCCTAGTTTGAACTAGGGCTGTAGTCAAGTCCACCTTTGTCGAGTCCAAGTCAAGTCCAAGTCCAAATGAGACGGTCAAAACAGAGAAAGAAAAAAATGATCTTCTTCAAAACCACATACTTAATTATTGATAATTTATGTGATACGAGAGACGGCATATCTTCTATTATAATATAATAATTTTGCATTATTGTTTGTAATGATCTAAAAGCATGTGCAGCAACACTGTAGGATCAAATTAGGCAATTTTATTTATCCTCCTGAGACCCAGCTATGGAGTTTTTGCCTCTGTAGTGGACATTCTATTTTAGTGAATTTCTCTGAGACCTCACATGTCACAGTTATAAGCTTGGATGTCCTGTACAAAGCACATTCAGGGCTTTATAGAGATACTAAATGTTTTTTAAACCCTCTCATACGTCTTTAAAGATGGCTATATTTAATTTAGTGAAAAATGTTACATTCTTATGGAAATATGATTATATTCTGTAATGTCTTTTACATCTGAATCATTTTCAGATTGTTTGTCATAAAGCAACATTAGAGGAAAATGTTATGGGTTTTCAAATTCAAATATGACTTCCTGTTATGAAACAGGACATCATTTCATACATATTCAATGTAGAGGACACCAGGACTAAAAGCATGTTTATTATGCATTTTGGGAGACAACAATTGAATAGGGAAATAAATGATATATCAGTTTGCTTATGAAATATTATATATTATTATGAAAATCTGGCCATGTATTACTCCCATTATGCAAATTATTTTTCAACATTCTGTCCCAACAGCAACACATTAATAAGCAAATTAGATACAGTGTATAGGTACACTGTGTTTAATGGGAAACCAGTTTATGGAATTTTTTACACACATATTGCATAAAACAAAATGGTATATCAAATAATTTGGTTATACATTTTAAAACATAGTTGAGAATCATCCTTAAACAAAGTTTAGTATAAAAAAATCCTGAAACCTAAAAATGTATTTGGTGATTTTAAAAAACTCCCATTGATTTTGCCGTTTTTATGTCTATTCATGCCATTTAATTTTAGTCCTTGTGTCCTCTACAGAGGACATATAATCAAATATGAATAAAATAGAGTTTTTCAAAAAAATGAAAAATATTTTTTTTTCTTATGGTCTAAACAATGTAATGACATGAAAACTTTTTGGGGGGGCGTCTCAGGAGGATATTTTAGGTTTAGCAATTTCACTAATATTTGACCAATTCTCGATTTTGTAAGATTTTATCTAGTCAACTTGAAAATGTAACTACAACATGATTCAAGCAACTTTCTCTTTATTAACCCTCTAGTTAAAGAATAGTATATTCTAAGTGCACCACACATGACGTTTTCTTCATGATGTAAATGTTAATCAAATCACTAAATATCTTTGCAGAAAAGATGAACTACAACTACATATTGTACAAACTTATATTATGCATATTAGGCTATATGTTCTGAAATAATACAAGAAAAATGCTCCAAAAAACTCAAGTAATTCCAATTCAAAATGACTGAAGGTATAACACCTAAAGTGCTATTATTAACTATAAAGGCTCTGTAAAACAATGAACAGCAGTTTTCAGCCTGTCACCTGATGCAAACCTGAAATATCAGATATACAGCAGTAGGTCATCACAGGTCTGTATTCGATTACGCTGCTTTTCCATTGTTTTTTCTATGTAGACATGGACGCGTTTGACTGTTGCGCTCGCGTCTCTTGCAGCGTCTCGTGCATGAAACGGCTTTCTAAAAACGCGGCACTCAAGTTATTAAAAGATGTTTAACTCACATCTTGTATTTTTCCTATTCCACTGCCCGCATCAACACAAAAACACATTCTGTGTGAAGGGCACCTAGAGAGCATCACACGTGAGCGATTAATCATGTGACATGCGGTTGGATTGTTCTTTTCTCTTTACTGTTATTATCAAAGTGTCTAATTCTAGCGTTTGGTAATATTTCTATTCAAAATTGCGATTCCTCGATTTATAAAAAATGTAATTGTGGCAAAACATTCAATTCGAATTAATTGATAAAATCTGATGAATCGCCCAGCCATTGCCACAGTGTTTGCTTATTTTTTACTTTATTTACATTTTTGTGTAATTTATTTTATTTTACATCCAGTTGTTTTCCGTGCCTCCAGGCTTTATTCGTTTTGCTCATATTCGTTCTTTTTCTTATTCATTTGGTGCCACGGCGTTTGATGATTGTCAGTTTTAGTTTTTACATTTAAACATTTTGCAAGTTTGTAATTTTATATTAGGCTTATAGCATGGTAATGGTGTATTTTTATTTGTTTTGTTAATTAAAGTCCCATGTTTATTGCAGAAAATGTGTCGTTGTAAGTTATAGATAAGCAATTGACCTGAAATGAAAGTGAAAGCAAAATGCACACGGGCATTAATAAGGTATTTAAAAGCGAAGGAAAATGAGAGGGAAAACTCCAACGAACTTTGTAAAACCAAACTGTATTATGCAACTTGCCGACAGCATGTCTGTGGCCAAAATAAAGATTATTTATGCCTCCACGCAGCGCGCACACTCAGAGTCAAGCGCACACTCATATGACGCAGCTGTGCATTTAACAGGCGACCAATGACAATGCCTGTTCTAGATGGAGTTAAACCAATGGCCATTACATTACCCATTTGCGGAACAAGCAAGCCAGATTAATGGTTTTGTTTGAAAGAGAAAAAAAAGCATATATTGCTGGACTCGGTCGAGACCAACTTGAACATTTGGCGAGTCCAATGACCAAGTCCGAGACAAGTCCGAGTCCAAATACCAACGAGTCCAAGACAAGTCCGAGACGATAGAAAAACGTCTCGAGTCCGGACTACAGCCCTAGTTTGAACAGTGTAAGTTTTAAAAAAAATGTTTTACTCTCCTATTACCAAATTTTGCCATTAAGTTTTACAAATAAAATGCAAACAAGTCATTGGGCATCGTTACATGTGTAAAGAATCGAAATGCATGTGCCATGGATGAATAAAATGGAAGAGCCATCTGCATGGACAATAATGAAAATGTATGAATTACTAAACCATATTGTTGACGAAAATAATAAGAGAAAATACAAGTGGTGGTTATTATTAATAATGCTTCAGTAATTTAGAAAAAGTAACAAATTAATAGTCTACCACTGTTTTAAATCGCAGCTGTTTGAGCTGCGTGAAGCTGAATGAACACCGGTAAACTGAAGTGCTTGTTATAGTGGGATAATTAATTAGGCTACATGAGAATCAGATATTTATAGAACATAAACAATATTACAACTTATATATGCACAAAAATGTACAAGTTATTTTGAACGAAGTTATGCGCTAGTCAGATGTAGACGCGCACTTGGCATCCCGTAACAACGCACTGAAACACGGCAACTAAACCCAAAGAATTCACAACATTTTATTATAATAATGTTCTTGTTAGAATGTTATATACACGACAGTCCCAATTATAGCTATTAGTTGTGCGCTGCTGTTTGAGCTGCCTCCGCTGAGCTAAAGATGATCACCGGCAAACTGAAGCGCTCTATTAACGCTCTATTAAATTAACCAAACGCATTCATATGAGATAAAGCAGATATACATAAAATAAACAATATTACTATGTACAATTGCACAAAAGGCTGCAAATGCACAAGCAAACTTAACTGTCATAGAGGTGTAGCTCCGCTGTGGATGCGCTCAACGTATGCACAAAACACAGCGCACAAAGATTCCACAATGTCATTTAGAGTAATGTTCTTATTATAATTTTATGTAGCCTTTATGACAGACTTGCTCTGCACATGTTGAACATAAGTGTATTGTCCTTTTCAAAGTGATTCCAATCAAATTTCAAGCATTTGAAAACCATCATGAAAACAGCGCACATCTGAAGTGTCTCTGAAGGAAATAATGCATTATTTATCGGCTTAAAGATATCGACCAAATTTTCTTATCGGGCCGATACCGATAACAGAAAAAATTATACCGATATGGTGGCCGATATATCGTGCATCCCTACTCCTTTTGCTTTAATTACTGCCTCAATTCGGCGTGGCATGGAGGTGATCATTTCGTGGCACTGCTGAGCTGGTATTAAAGCCCAGGTTTCTTTGACAGTGGCCTTCAGCTCATCTGCATTTTTTGGTCTCTTGTTTCTCATCTTCCTCTTGACAATACTCCATAGATTCTCTATGGGGTTCAGGTCTGGTGAGTTTGCTGGCCAGTCAAGGACACCAACACCATGGTCATTTAACCAGCTTTTGGTGCTTTTGGCAGTGTGGGCAGGTGCCAAATCCTGCTGGAAAATTAAAATCAGCATCTTTAAAAAGCTGGTCAGCAGAAGGAAGCATGAAGTGCTCCCAAATTTCTTGGTAAACGGGTGCAGTGACATTGGTTTTCAAAAAACACAATGGACCAACACCAGCAGATACATTGCACCCCAAATCATCACAGACTGTGGAAACTTAACACTGGACTTCAACAACTTGGGCTATGAGCTTCTCCACCCTTTCTCCAGACTCTAGGACCTTGGTTTCCAAATGAAATACAAAACTTACTCTTATCTGAAAAGAGGACTTTGGACCACTGATCAACAGTCCAGTTCTTCTTCTCCTTAGCCCAGGTAAGACGCCTCTGATGACAACTGTAGCCAAATTCCTTGACACGTCTGTGTGTGGTGGCTACTGATGCCTTGACCCCAGCCTCAGTCCATTCCTTGTGAAGTTCACTCAAATTCTTGAATCGATTTTGCTTGACAATCCTCATAAGGCTGCGGTTCTCTCGGTTGGTTGTGCATCTTTTTCTTTTCACTCAGCTTTCTGTTAACATGCTTAGATACAGCACTCTGTAAACAGCCAGCTTCTTTGGCAATGAATGTTTGTGGCTTACCCTCCTTGTGAAGGGTGTCAATGATTGTCTTCTGGACAACTGTCAGATCATCAGTCATCCCCATGATTGTGTAGCCTAGTGAACCAAACTGAAAGACCATTTTGAAGGCTCAGGAAACCTTTGCAGGTGTTTTGAGTTGATTAGCTGATTGGCATGTCACCATATTCTAATTGGTTGAGATTCTGAATTGGTGGGTTTTTGTTAAATATGAGCCAAAATCATCACAATTAAAAGAACCAAAGATTTAAACTACTTCAGTCTGTGTGGATTTATTGGATTTCAATCTGTGTGCATCGGCAGCCATATCACCCTACAGCCCAAAACTGGTTGCCCACTGAAGCTAAGCAGGGCTGAGCCTGGTCAGTACCTGGATGGGAGACCTCCGTTGAAAACTAGGTTTCTGCTGGAAGAGGTGTTAGTGAGGCCAGCAGGGGGTGCTCACACTGTTTTCTGTGTGGGTCCTAATGCCCCAGTATAGTGATGGGGACACTATACTGTAAAAAAGCACCGTCCTTCGGATGAGACGTTAAAAAGAGGTCAAGACTCTCTGTGTTCATTAAAAATCCCAGGCATCCTGGCCAAATTCACCCATTGGCCTCTGACCATCATGGCCTCCTAATCATCCCCATACACTGATTGGCTTCATCACTCTGTCTCCTCTCCACCAGTAAGCTGGTGTATGGTGGGTGTTCTGGCGCACTATGGCTGCCGTTGCATCATCCAGGTGGATGCTGCACACTGGTGGTGGATGAGGAGATTCCTCCCTTCTATGTAAAGCGCTTTGAGTCCTCAGAAAAGCGCTATATAGGACAAGATGGCGCCGAGGATGGCAGCCGTGTTGCGTGCTCCGGGAAAACTTTGCAGTTTTTCGTATGTTTTATTAGTTTTTTTTGTTGTTTTACGTGTTAGATGTTGTTAGTATAACTGTTAGTATAACTGTCAAGTCACCTTTATTTATATAGCGCTTTTAACAATACAAATTGTAACAAAGCACTGCACAATATCAAAATAGGCAAATTGTGTCAATAATGTAAACGGTCTACGATAGAGACACGCTTTTGAACATTGGTTCCTCCGTCGCGCAACGCAAACCGGACTTTGAGTTTTTGAATGCCGGTGGATTGTTCACAGACACTGCATCAGAGCCCTTTGTGTGGGTTGCGAAATCGAGGAGACGCCGCCGACGACGAAAAAGAGGAAAAAGAGCTGGCGTTCTCGTCAGACTGAGACGCCGTGCTTTCCGACCTCCTCTTCCAACCATTTTACTGGCCAACGTTCAGTCACTGGATAACAAACTCTGCGAACTGCGGGCGCGCATCTCATACCAACGAGAAACAAGGGACTGCTGTGTTATTTGCCTCACAGAAACCTGGATGTCTGCAATGGTTCCAGACTCAGCCATCGAGCTCACGGGCTTCTCCGTGCACCGCTCGGATAGAACAAAGGAGCTCACAGGGAAAAGCAGAGGTGGAGGTGTTTGTTTCTATATCAACAACTCATGGTGTAATGAAAGTAACATACACTCTATAAAATCCTTCTGCTCCCCTGATCTGGAATTTCATACGCTTCTGTGTCGACCATTCTGGCTACCGAGAGAATTTACAGCGATCATAATCACGGCTGTTTACATTCCCCCTCAAGCCAACACAGACCAGGCACTCAGGGAACTATACGGGAATATAAATGAGCAGGAAACCGCGCACCCAGATGCAGCTTTTGTTGTCACAGGGGACTTTAATAAAGCCAACTTCAGAACAATAGCTCCAAAATACTTTCAACACGTCACCATCAACACGCGGTACGTGACTCGACCATTGTTACTCCCCTTCCGGGACGCATACAAGTCCCTCCCCCGCCCACCTTTCGGCAAATCGGATCACTCTTCTGTTCTGTCCTGCCTGCTTATAGGCAGAAACTGAAGCGTGAATCACCCGCCCTCAGGACAGTCCAATGCTGGTCGGACCAATCGGACGCAACACTTCAGGACTGTTTTGATCACTTGGACTGGGACATGTTCCGGGCAGCGTCTTCAGGCGTAGAGGCGTATTCAGATACGGTCACGTGTTTCATCAGGAAGTGTATAGATGATGTAGTTCCAACCAAAACAATCCGTATCTACCCCAACCAAAAACCGTGGATTAACAGCGATGTTCGATCAGCCTTGTCAGCGCGGACATCTGCCTTTAAATCCGGAAACACTGACGATCGGAAACAAGCCAGTTACGATCTCAGGAGATCCATCAAAGCAGCCAAACGAACATACAAAAACAAAGTTGAAGAACATTTCAACAAAAATAATCCAAGAAGCATGTGGCAGGGCATTAACAACATCACAGGCTTTAAAGGGAATAAACCAGCTACTGTGAACATTGCCGCCTCTCTACCGGATGAGCTCAACACCTTTTATGCTCGGTTCGAGGCTGATAACACCGCCCACACAGAGAGCGCTGCCGCGGCTGCTGCAGAAGAGGTCAGTCCACTCACGCTTTCTGTCGCGGATGTAACCCGATCCTTCAAACGGGTGAACATCCGTAAAGCCGTAGGCCCAGATGGTATACCAGGCCGTGTGCTCAAAGCATGCGCTTTCCAGCTAGCCTGGGTTTTTACAGATATTTTCAATCTGTCCCTCTCTCTGTCTGTGGTTCCCGCATGCTTCAAAAAATCAATCATTGTGCCCATACCGAAGAAAAATAAAATCACATGCTTGAATGACTGGAGGCCCGTTGCTCTGACCCCCATCTTCAGCAAGTGTTTTGAGAAGCTCGTCAGAGAACACATCTGCTCTGTGCTGCCTGCTTCACTGGACCCACTACAATTTGCATACCGCAGTAACCGTTCCACAGACGATGCTATTGCCTTCACCCTGCACTCTGCTCTCTCCCACCTGGAAAATAAGAACACCTATGTGAGGATGCTGTTTGTGGATTATAGTTCGGCATTTAACACCATAGTGCCTGCCACACTGGTTGCGAAGCTCCAGACTCTAGGACTGAACAGATCTCTGTGCAGCTGGATCCTGGACTTCCTGACAGGCAGAAGTCAGGTGGTCAGAATGGGCAACAACACATCATCTCCCCTGATCCTCAACACTGGTGCTCCTCAAGGCTGCGTCCTCAGCCCACTCCTGTACTCCCTGTACACACACGACTGTACAGCAACACACCGCTCCAATGTCATCGTCAAATTTTCTGATGACACAACGGTGATAGGCCTGATCACCGACAACGATGAGACGGCCTACAGAGAGGAGGTGAGTACCCTGACTAAATGGTGTCAGGAGAACCACCTCTTACTCAACATTGACAAGACCAAGCAGCTGGTGGTGGATTACAGGAGACAGAGCAGAGAACACACACCCATCACCATCGACAAGACACCTGTGGAGCGGGTGAGCAGCTTTAAGTTCCTCGGCGTTCACATCACCGAGGATCTCACATGGTCTGCTCACACAGATGCAGTGCTGAAGAAGGCACATCAGCGTCTCTTCTTCCTGAGACGGCTGAGGAAGTTTGGAACGAGCCCCAGAATCCTCAGGTCCTTCTACACCTGCACTGTGGAGAGCATCCTGACCGGCTGTATCACCGTCTGGTTTGGAAACAGCACCGCTGGCAACCGCAGGGCTCTGCAAAGGGTCGTGCGAACTGCCCGCCACATTGTTGGAGGTGAGCTTCCCTCCCTCCAGGATATCTACACCAGGCGGTGTACAAGGAAAGCCCGGAGGATTATCAAAGACTCCAGCCACCCGTCCCACAGACTGCTCTCTCTGTTACCCTCAGGGCGACGTTTCCGCAGCATCCGATCTCGCACTAGCCGACTGAGGGACAGCTTTTTCCCCTCAGGCTATCAGGCTAATGAACAGTCAGAAATAACTCACCTACATCACACTCCCACTCACACAACATGCTATGCACTGCACTTTAACACCGTTCAACTGGACTACACGCACACACTGCACTAACACAACCTATCTGCTATCACTGGACACCATACAATGCACATCCACGACACTGCATATGCATAATCTGTTGCACCTTTGCACAACTATCTGCTGCTCAACCAATCTGCTGTTAATTTATAATCTGTTGCACCTTCACATTATTACTATGTATAGACTACATAATGTATAGATAGTGTACATAATGTAGATGTGCCCATACGGTGTATAATGTGTAGTTGATAATTAAGTATGTCTTTATAGTACACTATGTGTACTGAGTATATGTATGTGTATTTTGCACATTGTCTTCTGTACAGTCTGTAAATATGTACTGTCCATATGTAAATTTTTATTTTTTTTGCACTGTCTGGAGCACGCTCATAAGAATTTCACTCACCAAGGCACTTGTGCTGTGGTGATGTGACAATAAAAGTGATTTGATTTGATTTGATATATAAATGTAAGGTATTATTATGAATCTATTTAATTCACAAGTTTCACAATTTGAGTTGAATTACTGAAATAAATGAACTTTTTCACGACATTCAAATGTATTGAGATGCACCTGTATATTGCAAGGATGTACAGTGCTCAGCGTAAATGAGTACACCCCCTTTGAAATGTAACATTTTAAACAATATCTCAATGAACACAAAAACATTTTCCAAAATGTTGACAAGACTAAGTTTTATATAACATCTGTTTAACTTATAACATGAAAGTAAGGTTAATAATATAACTTAGAGAACAACATTTTCAGTTTTACTCAAATTAGGGTGATGCAAAAATGAGTACACCCCACTGAAAGTCTCTGGAGCAAAGCAAAATTTTAGACTACAAATGTCTAATTTAACAAGAATTCAACCACAGGTGAGTCTAATTATTCATTACACAGGTGACAGTTGACTATAAAAGGGTGTTACTTAAAGAAAACCCCTTCCCATTTCATGCTGTCAGCAATAGTACCACATGGAAGAGAAATGTCACAAGACCTGAGAAAGAAAATAATTTCTTTACACAAGAAAGGTGAAGGCTACAAGAAGATCAGCAAAGCTTTACTTATCAGTCAGAATACTGTAGCAAAAGTTGTACAAACATTTAAAAAAGATGGAACTGCAACCATCTCACAGAGACATCCAGGTCGTCCACGGAAGTTAACACCTCGTCAGGAGCGTCTTCTGATGAGAAGGGTTGAAGAAAATCGACAAGCAAGTTCACTGCAGTTATCTAAAGAAGTAGAAAGCCAAACTGGGGTGACTATTTCCCGTGACACAATATGGCGTACACTGCAGAGGAATGGCATGCATGGATGCAGTCCAAGAAAGAAGCCTCTCCTAAAGCCCAGGCACAAAAAAGCCCGCCTAGAATTTGCCAGGGCAATTCTGAAGAGACAAGTTGAGACATCACTCTCCATCCAGCATCCAATCTCTAAAAGAGGTCATTCTTGAAGAATGGAAAAAGATAGATCTGGCAAAATGTCGCCAACTTGTTCATTCCATGCCTAGAAGACTTGGTGCTCTCATTAAAAATCATGGAGGCCATACAAAGTACTAGATTTAGTAGTTTTTGTGGTGGGGTGTACTCATTTTTGCTTCACCCTAATTTGAGTAAAACTGAAAAATGTGTAATCTAAGTTATATTATTAACCTTACTTTCATGTTATAAATTAAACAGATGTTATATTAAACTTAGTCTTGTCTAAATTTTGGAAATGTTTTTTGTGCTCATTGAGATATTGTTTAAAATTTTCCTTTTCAAAGGAAAATTTCAAAGGTATTTTTTTTCCTTTTCCTTTTCCTTTTCATTTACGCTGAGCACTGTATATGGCTAGATGTCATCCAGTCTATAAGCTTCTGCTGGCTCATAATTCTACAGCCTTCTGGGTCTTTCCTTATTATAGTTTTTTTACGATATAAACCAACCCGCCATTGCTACACTCTCCATTTAGTCAGATCACGTTCTCTCAGATTGTAATAGATTTAGATCAAACAGGATCTGTTAAACAGATATATGATAATATATGGCAAAAAACAGTGCCCTCAGAAGGCACAACCTTTCAGCAGACACAATCAGAGAACTGTTGTAGAAAAGCTTCCTAGTACATTTGGTTTAAGGAAATTAAAGCTCTAAAACCAAGAAACAATGAAGAATACTCATACAGTGGGGAAAATAAGTATTTGATACAATGATCCGATTTTTCAAGTTTTCCCACTTACAAAGAATGGAGAGATCTGTAATTTTCATCGTAGTTACACCTCAACTGTGAGACCGAATAAAGAAAAAAATAAATAAAATAAAATTGTATGAGTTTTAAATAATTAACTTCCATTTTATTGCACGAAATAAGTATTTGATCACCTACCAACCAGCAAGAATTCTGGCTCTCACAGACCTGTTAGTTTGTCTTTAAGAAGCCCTCCTATCCTCCCCTCATTACCTGTATCAATTGCACCTGTTTGAACTCGTTACCTAAAAGACACCTGTTCACACACTCAATCAATCAGACTCCAACCTCTCCACTATGGGCAAGACCAAAGAGCTGTCTAAGGACACTAGGGACAAAATTGTAGACCTGCACAAGGCTGGGATGGGCTACAGGACAATGGGCAAACAGCTTGGTGAGAAGGCAACAACTGTTGGTGCAATTATTAGAAAATGGAAGAAATTCAAGATGACTGTCAATCTCCCTCGGACTGGGGCTCCATGCAAGATCTCGCCTCATGGAGTATCAATGATCCTGAGAAAGGTGAGGGATCAGCCTTAGAACTACACGGGAGGACCTGGCCAATGACCTGAAGAGAGCTGGGACCACACTCTCAACGGTTACCACTACCAATGGTAACACACTACACCGTCATGGATTAAAATCCTGCAGCGCACGCAAGGTCCCCCTGCTCAAGCCAGCACATGTCCAGGCCCGTCTGAAGTTTGCCAAAGACCATCTGGATGATCCAGAGGCATGGGAGAAGTTCATGTGGTCAGATGAGACTAAAATATAACTTTTTTTGGTATAAACTCCACTCGCCGTGTTTGGAGGAAGGAGGAGGAGTACAATCCCAAGAACACCATCCCAACCGTGAGGCATGGGGGTGCTTTTCTGCAAAGGGGACAGAACGACTGCACCGTATTGAGGGGAGGATGGATGGGGACATGTATCGCGAGATTTTGGCCAACAACCTCCGTCCTTCAGTAAGAGCATTGAAGATGGGTCGTGACTGGGTCTTCCAGCATGACAATGACCCCAAACACACAGCAAGGGCAACTATAAGGAGTGGTTCCGTAAGAAGCATTTTAAGGTCCTGGAGTGGCCTAGCCAGTCTCTGTAGAAGATTTGTATTAGTCAAAATATGAATTAATCAAGTATAATCAAGGTGAATTTAGCCATTTATGTATCAGGTTATTCTTCCATTATAAGTATATATATATATATATATATATATATATATGTGTGTGTGTGTGTCCTAGGCCTGCATATACGGATTGTGCTGACTTAGAGATAGGAAACATCTGTTTAAGACCTCTTTCCTTACTATAACAAAGGAAGGTCTTTGGGCTCCTTCCTTCTAGGGAGGAAGCAAATTGTATGTGTAAGGAAAATGCATATATGTGAAATGTGTTAAACACGCCTATAAGAGACACTATTTAAGGAGGACACAAAATACATTCGGGAGATCCTTCCTGCAGGAACGTCTCGGCTTTATTTCTCTGTTTGAAATAAAGTCTATATTCTGGCATCAAAACCCCAAGATTTCAAGAGTGATTCTTCATAGAAAAGGCAGAAGCCACCACATCTCCAGACCTGAGCCCAATTGAAAATCTATGGAGGGAGCAGAAACACCGTGTTGCCCAGCGACAGCCCCAAAACCTGAAGATCTGGAGAAGACCTGTATGGAGGAGTGGGCAAAATCCCTGGAACTACAGGAAACATCTGACCTCTGTAATTGTGAACAAAGTTTTCTGTACCAAATATTAAGTTCTCTTTTTTCTATTGTATCAGATACTGCTTTCATGCAATAAAATGGAAGTTCATTATGTAAAAATCATACAATTAGATTTTCTTGATTTGTTTTTTTAATTCTGTCTCACAGTACCTACGATGAAAATTACAGATCTCTCCATTCTTTGTAAGTGGGAAACCTTGAAAAATCGGCAGTGTATCAAATACTTATTTGCCCCACTGTATGTGTAACATGTGACATACAATTTGAGCTCAAAATGTTTTGTAATTGGGTCATTAGAATCACCATTGATTGACTTCTAAAACAGTTTTCTAAAATAAAGAGAAATTGATTAGCAATACAAAGGATTAATATTAGAATCTGAATACAATCACATTGCCGTTTAGTCACCTGTCTTTCCTGCTGTGTCCTCTTCTCCTGCTCCTCTCTCCTCTTCTCTTTAAGCTCCTCATATTTCTCCTTGGTGGGGAGCGACGTCAGTCCCAACAGTTTCTCCTACAGGAGCAAGTGTTGAACGGAGAATTTGAGCTTCCACATTTATATAGTTTTAACCACAAGTTTGTAAACCTCTTGCAGATTTGAAAAATGTCAATAAAGGTTTCACCTGTATAAAAAGTGTAGCTGTGTAGCGCACCATCCTTTGCAGCTGCAGGGCTTTCGGGTGAGGCTGGACCTCATCTTTTAGTCCGAGTGTGAGTATCTTCTTACTAGAGCCAAACCCCCCCACAGAAATGCATTCTGTGAATCCTGATTTAGATATGTCATCACGGTACGTCTTTAGTATGTTGCCTACCTCAGAAGATCAATGAGCTCATAGTATTTCTGTATCTCCATCCTTAGTGCAGCAGCATTCTCCAGATTACAGGCCGTCTCCCCAGCACTACAAAATACAGAGAAAACTTTGGAGTCTGCCAATGTTTGGGATGTGGTATTAGGTGTAAGAATACCATAAAAGAAGTGATCACATGTACATTTGCAGTACTTACTTGAGAGACTCTGCCATGCGTGTGTACTCTGGAGCCTTAGCTTCAACTTTCTCCATACATGTCCTTAACTTCTGCACAGCAAAAACAAACAATACTATAACTAAAGACTAAGCTGTATATTAAGAGCTACCATTACAAAAACACATAGCTGCAAGCAGCAATGGCCCATGTGTGTGTGGAAGTGATACAACTGCCAAGCATCTCTTCCACTATAATGTGTTTTTACTGTAAAGTCAACAAGCTTGGAGTCTCCACTGGTATAGAAGGGCGTAATGAAACGATTTACCAAAAATGCTATTTTGAAAAGACGGAAAACATATGCATTTATGTATTAGTTATTCAGGATTTTTGTTCAGCAAGGTCTAATATGTATTATGAAAATGTTTAATGCATATGTTAGATTAAACTATTGGTTGCATGAGAATCACTGTTTATTCAATGTTTAATTACAAAAAATCTGTGCATTTGCTCAAACGATTTGTTAAAATCAAAACGTGGACAGTTATAGGGGGCATTAGCTAATGTAATTGCCACTTGTGCATTAACTCTGTCTACTGTTGTTTTACACAAAGTGGCTAAAATAATAAAGCCATCCAAACTCATTTTGACCATTTAGCACATGTAGCATGTCAGTTCTAACCAGTACCACGAACGCTTTCTCTTTTGAGTGTGTGAGAAAACATGGCTCTCTTTCTGCAATTTTATCTATTGAGAACATCAAGAAGTGTTCTCCAAAAACATTTACTTCTAATGAACACAGTTGGGATAGATTTGTAATTTACACATTTATGTGTACTCTGGGATTTTTTTTATTTTTTTATTAAATTATATTAAATGCGATGTTTAACAAAAAATGCTTGACTCTAACGTTTGTACCTCATAGAGTTTGACGATATCAGGCACGTGGTCTTTTTCCTCCAGTTTGTGCTGATGCCGCAGAAGGGCGTCCATGCAGTGATGGCAACAACGTACATGGTCGTCATCTTTCTCCTCCAACATAGAGGTGACAGATGAGATGCTGTTAATGGAGCCGCGGCGAGAAGTCTGCTGCATCACTGGGCCTGCAGGTCCAGGAGACCCACTCTGGCCAGGAGCCCACAGGGCCTCCCTTGCTCCATTGGTCAATTTATCTGAAAGCACATTATAGTACGTTCTGAAAAACTGACCTACAAGTAGTTAAATCTACTTCATTTAATGCCAAAAAACAACTTTCCTCTTAAGACGTTTGTGATATGTTTATGCTACTTAGAGTAGCATATTGTCAGGGTTTCTGCAAGTTTTGTTTTATTTTTTTAAATAATTTTAAAACCAATTACAGAAAACGTAAGGCATAAATCGAAGGGTCCACAAGCCATACAAATGTCTGGCGCACACAATAAGTTGTATTAGCTGCACTTCATGCATGCAATATTTAATGGCATGTCTGCTCCAATTCATATCCTTAATTTTTTAAAGGGTGAAAAGGGAAGGGTAGGTGATATGGTTAAAAAAAAATGTTATGCTGATTGAAAGTCTCTTTATATCCAGATAGCAATCACTAAGTTAAGTGGTCGTAATGTATTTATATCATCTGTGGAAGGTGTAAGACCATAAAATGTTCGTCCAATCATATTCCTCGGTCCGAGGATAGGCTGTTCTACCTGTCTGTCAGCGTATGTATTTGCATACCTCCATGCACCCTGTTCATGCAGATATGATACGTCATCAGCGCGTTTCATTACACTATTGCAGACCGAGCGAGAATGGAAGGCATTGCTGTAATATTATGCGCTTTGTACTGTAATGTTTTCTCACTGGTGAATGAGACATGAGGCAATCTGACAGCACTGGGTAATCCAGGTAATCCACCAACGCCGTGTCTCATCATGTCGCTGGTTAGCCTTCTACCTGTGTGTGTGTTTGTGTGTTGTGGAGGAGGTGTGGCTTTGGAGAGTGATTTGCAGTGAGGGTGGGGTCTTATGCCTTCAAAGCTAGCTTTCTATTGCTAGCCTCTCCAAAATTGCCTACCCTACACCTTTAAGGCATTTTAAGACCTGCAGAAACCTTGAAAATATAAACATTAAACTACTGCAGTCAAGACGTATACCCCCTTGACGCGAGCAACACCATTTGTATAACTCAAATAGTTCTGCCTATATAGTAGTGAGGTCAGGTTCATGAACAAACTAGTTGATCCAGTACACCAAATCTAACTGAATCATGTGTAATACTTCTCATCCGGTGTCAGCAATCAATTTATATATTAGAGAAATATATTTTCACTTAAATAATAATTTAAGAAAATGAAAGAAAAACTGTACTGTGCTACGCGAAATGATACCAGAAGGCATCCTATTTTTTTAGGCTTATTTTACAAAAGCGCAAAGAGTTGTTTTTATTGTGAATGTACACAAATAAAAGCAAACCTTTTACAAGGAGTTGCTTCCACTGTTAGAATGGAAATAAAAAAATCAATGATTGCTCAAGCGCCGCATTTGTGCGCACAGTTATGCAGCATGTTCATTATCAAAATAAAAAACAATCAGTCAAACATATGGGGAAAAAACACACTGCTCAGTTTAAATATACAGTAAAATCTGTGCTGTTAAGCGTTATCGTGAAATTATGCAAAACATTTTGTTTTACATGGATATTGGAACTCAAGTGAAGTAGGCCTTCTTTTCTAAATACTGTTAAATGAAAGGATTTGTTGTGGAGTGAGGGGAACTAAAATAGCCTAGCTATGTTTACAGTGTTTGTTATAATGTTTGTAATTCATGTTGGCTTATTTCTGAATGAAATAATAAAACGACTCACATTCTCTCTCTCTAAACAACATATTTTAACCATGCAGCAAACCTGTTCAAATATTTTAATACAATACTGAAATAAATAAGTGACTTTAAACGGTTTAACTGATTGTATTAATCAGTCAAAATTCGTATCGGTTGGTTAACGGTTAATATGAACATCCCTACTGCTTTTGCTAACTCTTCTGCTCCAACCAGTTTGCAGATCGGACAGAAGCAGTTCTCGAAGCAACAGTACACTGAACTAAGAGGAGTCTCTTTCGTAATGTGCGAAATACTGATAACCAATGAGTGCACTGATTCTATGAGTGTACTGGAAACTGACAGAAGGAACAAAATAATGTATAAACAAATCATTTAAGAAATACGTTTATGACTTGATTGTTTTATCTGATGGGAGAAAAGGAAATTGAGTCTATTATAATAGCCGAAAGAAGCAATTATGCACAGGACACATGTTTAAAAACTTGGTGGTATGACTCTGACTAACGGTGAATTTTGAATATTATAACATTTTACAAAAATAACAGAAAAAACTAACACTAAATCCCCATCCCCTCCAACTCATGAGTTACTGCGTCAGATATGTGACCCTGGCAGTCTTAAGTGTCAATTATTTCACTTCTGTAGACTCTCCCAAATCAGTAACACATCGGATTGCATTTCAGTAAGAATGATGTCTTGAATCTATCAATGCAGGCAGTAGACAGAAAGGCAACTATTTTCTATTTTCTAGAAAAAAACATATGCAATCTATTCTGTGCAAGTCAAAAAAGGCAGGACACAGGATTTACTGAAGAAAGTCTTAATGAACAGTACTTTCCATTTAATCTAACATATGTATACATTTGTAACTCACATGCCAGTGGCAGAGGAATAAACTCTGTGCACTTTCTGCACATAATGGACCCACAGAGTCTGCAATGGTGGCGGCGGTTGCGGATGTTGAATTTGCCCCCACAATCAGGGCAAAATGGCACATCTTGATCGTTCACCCATGATACCACTGACTTCTCAAGTGCTGAGAAAACAAAGTAGTATAGTAATCACATTTTAAGACATTCTTTAAATGGTACCAAGCACATGTGATGTTTTGCTCACATACATCTTATTTGTGCTGCGTCCATGTTGCTTCTGTCAAAGGATGTCAGCTGGCAATGGAAAGCATAGAAGTAATGTAAAGCAATTTGATCAAATGGACAGTTCTATTCAAAATTGTATCCATTATATAAATTTGTGTATGTGAATCCAGATATTTCTAGCTATGCAAGTTCACGTACGAACACATTTGGAGTATGTGCTGCATTTCAAGCTACGGCATAAGTGTAAACTGAAAGATCGGTTTTGTCTTTCAGGTCAACTACTGACATTGCAAGTTTGCTACATGATATTTTTAATATTTTATAAATAATAACTTAATGTTCCTTTGAGCAGTGAGGTTTGTTACAGCCAAAATAACACAAGAACAGACATTAAGCATGTACTGTATAACAAATCCATGCATTTTCAGTGTTCATGGCAAAGCATTCATATCTGTTTTCACATACTTGCTTAGAGCGCAATAGACAAATAATCACCTTTTCCAGTCGTATAATGCATTTGTTGACTTCAATAACATAATGGTCAATTCTTGCAGCTCTCTTCTTCTTGAAAAAATCCAAGTGACTGCGGGTGGCTCCTATTTTAACAGAAGACTTATTACAGTCTGACAATGACAACTGTAGTTAACACCTAATGATACAAGACCAGCTTGTGTTGCTTTGCATCTTATATATATATTTTTTTAATCTGTCATTGGTAGTAGGAATCTTACCGAGCTCCTGTGGCTCCCACATGTAGGGGTCCACTCCTCCATAGTAAAATGACTCATAGCTGCTGTCTGCCCGCTCATCTCCATCCCGCTTTAACAGCTTGTCTTTGGCTTTCTTTGCTTTTTGCACCAAACCTGAGAAAACAATGTGAAAAATGCTTAACAACTGAACATGTCAGTTCCTCCACTTATGAGAAAACTAGGGTGTAAACTAACATGGTGCTCTAGAAGAATCAGCGTACGCTGCCTAAATGCATACTTTTGCCTTGGTTTAGGTCAGGGCTGTCCAAACTCGGTCCTGGAGGGCCGGTGTCCTGCAGAGTTTAGCTCCAACTTGCCTCAACACACCTGCCTTGAAATTTCTAGTATGCCTAGAAAGAGCTTGATCAGCTGCTTCAGGTGTGTTTAATTAGGGTTAGAGCTAAACTGCAGGACACCGGCCCTCCAGGACTGAGTTTGGACAGCCCTGGTAGGTCCTCAATCTTTGTCTGTGTATAAAACAACAAGCTTATAGCATGTTCTCATTTACTACAACTTAGATCATAAATTGTTTTAGATGAATGCTGAGGCGTTTTAAGTTGGGTGGAATCTGCTATCTCTGATCCGGTTTATACTGACTTCCATGCCCGCAGAACACTGTGTTTTCCTGCCAACTGGCAGTCCGGTGTGTCAAAACACTGCTGGGAAAATGGCAGCTGTGGGACCACATGGGCCTTGGTTATGTACTGATGACAGAATTTGGTCCTTGGTGAAAAATAACCGAGGAAATCTACTATCCATCTTATTTTGCAACTCCGACCGACCGACGTAAGCTATTTTCTTTAAATATGCAATACTTTTGCTTTGTTAGCCATTAGAGGCATCTAACAAAAAATAACAAAGTGCATTAAACTAAAACTATTTGAGCTACAAACTAGTGTGTTTAAGATTATAAGTTTGTTTGCCCATACAATCTTATATTTAAACATATTTGGCTTGCTGTCCACTGATGAGGGCCTCGATGAAGAAGCTCTGATATACCCCCACAGAGATTTAATATGGGATGATTACAAAGGTCAAGGAACCTAGGATGAAGGTAAAGATTTGGGGAGGTGGATGGATGCTGAAACAGCTGAGACTGAAGCTGCTTATACAGTGGGGCAAAAAAGTATTTAGTCAGCCACCAATTGTGCAAGTTCTCCCACTTAAAAAGATGAGAGAGGCCTGTAATTTTCATCATAGGTATACCTCAACTATGAGAGACAAAATGAGAAAAAAAAATCCAGAAAATCACATTGTAGGATTTTTAAAGAATTTATTTGCAAATCATGGTGGAAAATAAGTATTTGGTCACCTACAAACAAGCAAGATTGCTGGCTCTCACAGACCTGTAACTTCTTCTTTAAGAGGCTCCTCTGTCCTCCACTCGTTACCTGTATTAATGGCATCTGTTTGAACTCGTTATCAGTATAAAAGACACCTGTCCACAACCGTCACACTCCAAACTCCACTATGGCCAAGACCAAAGAGCTGTCAAAGGACACCAGAAACAAAATTGTAGACCTGCACCAGACTGGGAAGACTGAATCTGCAATAGGTAAGCAGCTTGGTGTGAAGAAATCAACTGTGGGAGCAATTATTAGAAAATGGAAGACATACAAGACCACTGATAATCTCCCTCGATCTGGGGCTGCACGAAGATCTCACCCGTGGGGTCAAAATGATCACAAGAACTGTGAGCAAAATCCCAGAACCACACGGGGGACCTAGTGAATGACCTGCAGAGAGCTGGGACCAAAGTAACAAAGGCTACCATCAGTAACACACTGCGCCACCAGGGACTCAAATCCTGCAGTGCCAGACGTGTCCCCTGCTTAAGCCAGTACATGTCCAGGCCCGTCTGAAGTTTGCTAGAGAGCATTTGGATGATCCAGAAGAGGATTGGGAGAATGTCATGAAACCAAAATATAACTTTTTGGTAAAAACTCAACTTGTCGTGTTTGGAGGAGAAAGAATGCTGAGTTGCATCCAAAGAACGCATACCTACTGTGAAGCATGGGGTGGAAACATCATGCTTTGGGGCTGTTTTTCTGCAAAGGGACCAGGACGACTGATCTGTGTAAAGGAAAGAATGAATGGGGCCATGTATCGTGAGATTTTGAGTGAAAACCTCCTTCCATCAGCAAGGGCATTGAAGATGAAACGTGGCTGGGTCTTTCAGCATGACAATGATCCCAAACACACCGCCCGGGCAACGAAGGAGTGGCTTCATAAAAGGCATTTCAAGGTCCTGGAGTGGCCTAGCCAGTCTCCAGATCTCAACCCCATAGAAAATCTTTGGAGGGAGTTGAAAGTCCGTGTTGCCCAGCGACAGCCCCAAAACATCACTGCTCTAGAGGAGATCTGCATGGAGGAATGGGCCAAAATACCAGCAACAGTGTGTGAAAACCTTGTGAAGACTTACAGAAAACGTTTGACCTCTGTCATTGCCAACAAAGCAATAACAAAGTTTATAACAAAGTATTGAGATAAAATTTAGTTATTGACCAAATACTTATTTTCCACCATAATTTGCAAATAAATTCTTTAAAAATCCTACAATGTGATTTTCTGGATTTTTTTTTCTCATTTTGTCTCTCATAGTTGAGGTATACCTATGATGAAAATTACAGGCCTCTCTCATCTTTTTAAGTGGGAGAACTTGCACAATTGGTGGCTGACTAAATACTTTTTTGCCCCACTGTATATGCTGGCTGTTAATTGGAAAATTAGATGGGCTCACTCCTCTCTAAACTTGCATTTAGGAACTTCATTAAGTTAAAATAATAAGATAACCAATACCAGTTTGCAATCACACAGCATAACAGGCTGTTTTTGTACAGCTAAACTAGCTGGGAGAGAATGGAACCGGATATCTTCCACATTCAAGTTAAATGGCACTCTTACATAAAAATGAAGGTGGATAGACTTTCTTACAAATAAGCATGACTTAACTACCAAAGAAATCCTTAGAAAGGATGGCAATATGAAATTGATTATTTGTCCTGTGTTTTATTCAACCATCCTGCATTTAGGGCTGGGCGATAAGATCGTGATAACATTTATGTCAATAAATATGATAAACTTTGGACAGTATAAGTCAATAAGGACTGATCTACCAGTCTATCCCACAGCTGAAATAAAACAGCTAGTCAGTCGCTATTAAGTGTGTCCCTGTGTGAACGAGTGAAACAGTTCTGTCTACTACACAAACACATTTGACAACACTTGTGATCAAAGATCTTCACGACTAATCTCCAAAAGTAATGTTAGGTTAAAAAACGTTTTTGACATTTTGAAAGTAATCTAATTGTATGCTAAAACAAATGCTGTTCTTTTGAACTTACTATTCATCAAATAATCCTGAAAAACTGTACACTATTGTTTGCAACAATGATAATAAATGTTTCATAAGCAGCAAATCAGCATATAAAAATTATTTCTGAAGGATCACGTGACAATGAGGACAGGAGCAATGATGCCGAAAATTCAGCTTTGATCACAGAAATAAATTAGCTTTTAAAAATCCAGTATATTCAAACAGAAAACAGTTATTTTGAATTCTAAATATTATCATTATTGCTGTATTTCTGATCATATAAAGGCAGCCTCGTGAGCAGAAGAGACTTCTTTTCTTCGGAAAAATCTAAAAATGAATGTTAGTGTAGCCTATAATAATACATTCATTTTACAGTTATTATTATTATATACAGTTCAATCTAATGTAACTGTAATCATGATAGTTGTACTGTAACAGACATCTCTCGTGCACTTTATACCCGTGAAAAACTGCATACAAATCACACCCTCTGTAACGGGGCCGACAAGACGAGAGGCGTGCGGATCTATGTGCAAGCTTTTATTGATAGACATGGTCAAGAACACAGGCAGGGTCGAACACATGGCAAACAGTCATATAGAGGGCAAGGCAGATGAGTACTCAAGTAAACGGGCGTGGTCTACAATGGGCGAACAATATCCAGAGGGCAAGGCAGAGATAATCCAGGTAACAAGCAGAAGGTCAGGAACCAGACAACAAGGCAACACGAAAAGACTAGACTAAAACTAAAATAAGAAACGGAAACTAGGAATGGCTCCGTAAAGCAGCTAACACTCGGAGAGTGAAAAACACAGAACAATACAGGAGACTGAACACAAAAACAAAACACGGAAAGGCTTGGTAGTAGCTAACATTTGGAGAATGCTAAACGCTAAACAATACTTGGCAGAGAAGAAGAGGAAGTCCATGGTTTATGTAGAGTGTGTGATCAGTGCAATCAGCTGTGTGTGTCGTCAGTGCAATGGATGATGGGAATTGTAGTCTGAGGTGGAGTGCAACAGTTAGTGTAGTGCAAGAATCCATGTGGTGAGCAAGTGACCTCTGGTGGTGAGTTAAAGGAAGTTCATAGACCAGATTCATCACACCCGGGACTAAGTATACTCAATAAAATAAGTTTTAATTAAAGCCTCAAATCATTTTCAGTTTATTCTACTTAAACTTCTTGCAGTACTGGGCTAGTGCACAATGACTGGTGGGTAAACTGAACACGTATACTCCTTTCGGACCGGAATCTTACTTAAGATGGCAGAATAAACTAGGGGTCGACCGATTATCGGCGCCGATATTAAGCATTTTTACGATTATCGATATCGGCCATTTTCAAAACAGATTTGCCGATAAGTTTTTTTTATTATGCAAACAAACATACCATTTACAGGTGACATTATTTATTGCTGAATAAATAATACAGGTGAAATTATTTCATTTTTAAATGCACTATTTGACTCCGATGCAGCCTGTCTGAGCTCAACACTCTGTGGCCTAGAGCAATCTCCGCCCACCGCTCATCTGATATGTAGGGAGTCACGAGTCCGACCAATCAACGCGGAAGACTGAAGGCAGTCTCACACCGAAAGCATTTGCTAACTGGAGCTGCGTCAGTGATCACGCATCAGTTGTCTCTCAAAGGGAAGGCAGCAGCAGACGTTGCTGAAGTTGCAATAAATCACAATCCACTACACTGAAGTTGCAAAACACCTCAATATAACCTATGATGTCCGCGATGCGGAAAATGCGGGCGAAATCACGGAATGCAGTCATATAATGGAATTTACCGTATAACGCGGAATGTCATGGAATTTGTCGAAGTTTGGATGAATTAATCAAAAGTAGGTCAGTACACTTAAATCGACTCACGCTATGGACTAGTATCTATAAATATTAAGCCGCAAACACACTATTTAAATATGAATCCTGCATGTTCTGCATCTCCGTTAATGAATGACACAGACGTGCGGTTTCATTTACTGCACACATACATACTGAAGAGCGTGTGATGCTCGCGGTGTTTTCAGCATCTGCCGTCTCACTAAATGAGGATATAAATACATGAACAACAACCCCAGAACTGCTCGGAGAGTCACTTCATGAGCATTTGACCGTTTCATTTGAGTAAAACGATCGTCATATCATATATACATAGGCTACAGAAACTTAAAAGGTCCTCATGGCAACCTGTCAAAATATAAGTTCGGTTTAACCGAATATATTACTGTGGTGCAGTAGAATATACGTAATACAACTACAATTATTACAACTTTTGTAGAGAATAATCACACAATACGCTAAATACATTTACTTTAAGTTTTACAAAATGTTTACAGAATGCTTCTGGGTGATCCCTGCACTTATGTTATTATTAATATTATTAATATTACTGTTTATTTCATGTTGTTTATATCAGTTCTAAATATCGGTTATCGGTCTACTTGATCTATAATAATCGGTATCGGCATTGGCCCTGAAAAACACATATCGGTCGACCCCTAGAATAAACTGTGAAGTGCACTTCGTATGGCACTTATGATCGAATGGAGCACAGCTTAGCACTATGACAAAGGAGACGCTAATTTTGTAATGGACTGTGAGAAATGGGAATCAATCTTAAGACTATTCCAGCTTACTTTTCAGCTGTCCACCAATGTGCCGGTTGTCACCAGAGTGCTCCTCTTCATAGTGGCCTTGTAGTTGGTAAAATGACTGAAGGTCCTTCAAACAGAGTGGGCACAGGAAGCCCTCCTTCACCTCAGCGGAGTCCTCGAATGAGGGCGGGTAGATGGAGGCCATAAGGTGGGTTTGGATGTGAAAGGCTTGATCCAATGCTTCTCAGTTTATGAGGCACCTGTGTGACAGCACCGGCCATGCCAGACCCTCTCCATCACTCAAACAATCACATATACAAAAAATATATTAATATGACATAGCCAATCATGTGACTTCTTCAAAATAAAACTAATTTATATAATTTCAAGATAACATAGCACAAGTACGTCTGCAAGATGTCTGTTAAAGATCACTTGATCTGGAAAGCATCTGCTGTGTACAAACATTTGACAGACGTCTGTAAGATGTCAACTTTACATTCATTCTAAACCATAACATCTTACAGACATCTAATAGATCTTTGCAAGCAAACAAACTGATGTTTCCTTTTAGATGTCAAATAGACGTCTATTAGATGTCTTTAAGATGTTTATGGTTTCGAAGAATGTAAAGCTGACATCTTACAGACGTCTGTCAGATGTTTGTACACAGCAGATGCTTTCCAGATCAAGTAATCTTTAACAGACATCTTGCAGACGTATGTGTGCTATCTGTTAATCTCAATATAGACGTGTTGCAAATTAGCAAACACTAAAGAAAAATACATCTACTAGAAGTAAATGCAGACGTCAAATAGACATCTCAGTGATGTACGTGTGCAATCAGGGTGGTACTTCCATAAAAATTGACACTTTTATATAAAAAAACATTCGCCTGCACATTGAAGGCTTTGTTACAATGTCTAGATCATAATTAGGCACTTCCCCTTAGATAAGGCTTGATTATTAATTATTTTATGGATTTGCACATTTCAGTTGAATGATAAAGTTTACCCGCTTTAACTTGATGTTGTCAAATTAATGTACGAAGCAACATGTTTGATCAAATAATCACAACAACCCTGAAATAAGATGCACGTTCATTAATATAGCAATCATCATTGTGCCAATTCTTTTCTAATTATACAATAAAGTAGCATATGATCTATATTATAAATACTTTATACTCTTGTTATTAATAGGCATTAACTAACAATGGACAAGAGTACTAAGTATTCAGTATTTAACTTTAACCAAGATGAACAAATGTGTAAAAAGGATATTGGCTTATTCGTGATATTTAAGTACATGTTTATGTAAACAACTTTATTGTAAAGCGTTATTAATAACTAAATAAGTGCCATCACAAACCCCTGAGGGTCACTGCATAACATGCAGCTCCTTGTTTCTAATTACAAATATGTGTTTTCTGCTTTGTTTGATCATTTATTGTCTTTTGGTGTTAAAATAAACACTGAAAACGTAATGTTATAAACGAGTTTGTTATATATTTATTTGTCTTCAAATTGAACATTCAAGTTCTAGGCACCTGTGAACATCATAACGAGTGATGCTATCCAAAAGCACTGGATTTTATAGAGATTGAACAATGCTAGTGTTAAAATAAGTACTAGATAATAAATATTATTGTTTTTGAATTTAATTGTGCGCTACCCTGAAATTATTAATCAAATATATGCAATATGTCCTCTATTGTAAACATGCTTCTTGCCTGTCTGTTATTTTTACAGCAGGCCTAATCTAAATCACACTGACATGAGAAAGGAATAAGTTTATCTACCTTTTTCCTCAGCGACAGGCTCTTAAAAGCGAATGCTTATAAATATCGAGAATAAACGCGCTTTAAATGAACAGTAAAGCGCTGATCAATCAGACGATCGTGTGACTCGGTTTACTAGGCGTATCACAGGAACGCTGAGCGGACACACGTCACATCAGCGTGTCAAAATAAAAGTCCCCTCTTAATATTACAGCGTCGATTAATTTATTCTTCTTCCTCTGAACATTTTCATTGACAAAATGTTATAAATAATCAAAGTGTGTTTGCACAAAACTAATGAAAAGAAAAGCTATTGCTAGCTATTTTGCAGGCTGGTTTTAGAGAGGTTTTGTCCACTTCTTCAGCTGGCCAGGCTGGGAGACCAGCTAAAACCTACTTCCAGCTTAAACCAGCTAAAACCAGCAAACCATCTTAAGCTGGTTTAAGCTTTTTCTTTTTCAGCAGCTCACTCTTTATTGTCACAAACACTGTCACAGATGAATAGGGAGGGAAGGTGGTGCAGAACAGTAAAAGACAACGGAAAAAAACAAGGCATTAATATAAAGTGAACAAACAGAGATCGGTAAGCTTTAGCTATCAAATTTTCACTGTAAGTCATGAAACCAATCAAAAATAAATGCTGTTGCAAAGTGATTAACGATAATATCGGTTCATTTCAGTTCATTTCTGTCACTCAAAGAATACAAATCCTCATTACGTTTGTGAACGAGCATTCGGTTGCAAACAGGACGCAAATTATTGCCAAAAATCAACATTTTAAATAAAAAAGGCCATTTGTGTGTGATGTAGACCAAATTCTTATATCAGTAGAAAAAACACTAAGCTTTATTTTATTTTAGTGTTTTTTATTTTAGTAATAGTGTTTTTTTTAATGTCTAAATATAAATACAAAACACATGAAATGTATATATTAGGGCGTGAAGACTCAAATGAGCCAATAAGAAAAGAACAAATACAGCCACATGGGTACATTAGGACAAACAATAATCAAATGAATTTAAACGACAGGCCTAGATATAAAAAACGTCATACTTTTTTATTATTAACACAATTTAACGCATTGTTTTTTAGATATTGTTAAACTTGAATGAAATATTATACTGTTGTAGAGTTGATTTGATACTAGACAAGTGTATGGAAATGATTAACAAAAATCATTCAAGGATTCTTACATATGTTTGTAGCATTAATGTAATAGTGTGAATTAGATGGTCCTGCCAGAAAAAGTATTATTTATTTATTTATTTTCCAGTATTTCATAGAAAGTTCCTGCAATAGGCTGTATTCACACATACTCACATCTAACCTTCTTGGATTTAGGAAATGTAATTTTGTGTATTTTGTATGAATTTTTGAAATATTTAAATCGATTTACAGTTTTTCTCAATTGTTTACACACAAATTCTGGTACTTGAGACACAATGACCACAACATGTAACTCATTCACCAACCCCCTGAACAAATTCTGCTAAACTACAAGCACAGTTCCTGCTTTACACTCAAATTGCAGTTCTAAAACACACTTTTTTCAAAACACTACACACAATTCTCTGCTTTTGGCACAATTTTCATGCAGAAAATATCTTGTTTTCACAAGGAACACAATGCCATTCAAATATGCACACTGACTCATCACAAGGGCAAACACCCGTCACACAGTTTTACAATTAGCAATCAGAGCTTTAGCATAAAAGGGCAACAGGTGAGCTCTTCTGTTTTGGAGCAATGGATGCCAACATTGAAAACAGAGGCAGAGGCAGAGCCAGAGGAGTGAGAGTAAGAGGAGGAGGACGGGGAGGACGAGGACGAGGAAGGCCAAGGACCGTAATCTCTGATGAGATCCGAGCCACTTTGGTTGATCATGTGGTCAACCATGGTCTAACAATGAGGGAGGCTGGGCAAAGAGTACAGCCACATTTGAGCAGGTACACTGTAGCATCCATCATCCGGACTTTCCGAAATGAGAATAGGTAAGAAATCTACTCTCACTAGAAAATTGCAGTACTGCATATCAATACAGTACTCAATCAGTACAGTAGTACAGTATTGCCTGTGGACTGTTCTGTAGGACTGTAAAAATACTGTAAAGTATGTTTCAAGTATTTAGGAAATGTCTACCTACTTTGTATTTACAGTATTTTACTATTTGTTTGGCAGAACTGAAAGATTACCAACACAAGGTGGTCGGGAACGTGTTCTGTCTCCTGAACAGGAAACTGAAATCATGAACATGGTCCTAGAAAACAACGCCATAACATTAGGGCAAATACAAAGAAAAATAATAGAAAACAATGACATGTTTCAAAATATTGATAGGGTAAGCTTATCAACACTGGACCGTGTCTTGCACAGAAATCATCTCAGGATGAAGCAGGTCTACAGGGTGCCATTTGAACGCAATTCAGAAAGAGTCAAAGAATTGCGATATAACTATGTGCAAGTGAGTCCCACAATTGATGCATACTGTCAACACTGTATACAGTAAATTATGCATATTTCAATATTGCAATCATAATGATTGTGCTTCACAATAGTGACCACTCCATGTCTATTTCTGATATTGTCATGTGTGTTTCAGAGAGTCCTTGAGCTAGAGGTGGCTGCAGTGGAGCACCAGTTCATCTTCATTGATGAGGCTGGGTTCAACCTCACAAAAGACGAAAAGAGGGAAGGAATATCATCGGCCAGCGTGCCATTGTTGAAGTCCCTGGCCAGCGCGGAGGGAACATCACAATGTGTGCAGCGATTACCCACCACGGCGTCATCCATCACCATGCTACCCTTGGCCCCTACAACACCGCCCATCTGATCACATTCCTTGACACCCTACACAACACACTCATTCCACCAGATCAGGTAGATGGCCCAGAGCAGCTCAGGTACGTTGTCATTTGGGACAACGTAAGTTTCCACAGGGCTGCTCTGGTTTGTAACTGGTTCACTGCCCACCCACGCTTTTTAGTTGTTTATCTCCCCTCATATTCTCCATTCCTCAATCCTATTGAGGAATTTTTTTCTACCTGGAGATGGAAAGTGTATGACCGAAATCCACAAACGCGTATACCTCTTCTCCAAGCTATGGAGGACGCATGTGGAGATATACAGTGGGGCAAAAAAGTATTTAGTCAGCCACCAATTGTGCAAGTTCTCCCACTTAAAAAGATGAGAGAGGTCTGTAATTTTCATCATAGGTATACCTCAACTATGAGAGACAAAATAAGAAAAAAAAATCCAAAAAATCACATTGTAGGATTTTTAAAGAATTTATTTGCAAATTATGGTGGAAAATAAGTATTTGGTCACCTAGAAACAAGCCAGATTGCTGGCTCTCACAGACCTGTAACTTCTTCTTTTAGAGGCTCCTCTGTCCTCCACTCGTTACCTGTATTAATGGCATCTGTTTGAACTCGTTATCAGTATAAAAGACACCTGTCCACAACCTCAAACAGTCACACTCCAAACTCCACTATGGCCAAGACCAAAGAGCTGTCAAAGGACACCAGAAACAAAATTGTAGACCTGCACCAGGCTGGGAAGACTGAATCTGCAATAGGTAAGCAGCTTGGTGTGAAGAAATCAACTGTGGGAGCAATTATTAGAAAATGGAAGACATACAAGACCACTGATAATCTCCCTCGATCTGGGGCTCCACGCAAGATCTCACCCCGTGGGGTCAAAATGATCACAAGAACTGTGAGCAAAAATCCCAGAACCACACGGGGGGACCTAGTGAATGACCTGCGGAGAGCAGGGACCAAAGTAACAAAGGCTACCATCTGTAACACACTGCGCCGCCAGGGACTCAAATCCTGCAGTGCCAGACGTGTCCCCCTGCTTAAGCCAGTACATGTCCAGGCCCGTCTGAAGTTTGCTAGAGAGCATTTGGATGATCCAGAAGAGGATTGGGAGAATGTCATATGGTCAGATGAAACCAAAATAGAACTTTTGGTAAAACTCAACTTGTCGTGTTTGGAGGAGAAAGAATGCTGAGTTGCATCCAAAGAACACCATACCTACTGTGAAGCATGGGGGTGGAAACATCATGCTTTGGGGCTGTTTTTCTGCAAAGGGACCAGGACGACTGATCTGTGTAAAGGAAAGAATGAATGGGGCCATGTATCGTGAGATTTTGAGTGAAAACCTCCTTCCATCAGCAAGGGCATTGAAGATGAAACATGGCTGGGTCTTTCAGCATGACAATGATCCCAAACACACCGCCCGGCCAACGAAGGAGTGGCTTCGTAAGAAGCATTTCAAGGTCCTGGAGTGGCCTAGTCAGTCTCCAGATCTCAACCCCATAGAAAATCTTTGGAGGGAGTTGAAAGTCCGTGTTGCCCAGCGACAGCCCCAAAACATCACTGCTCTAGAGGAGATCTGCATGGAGGAATGGGCCAAAATACCAGCAACAGTGTGTGAAAACCTTGTGAAGACTTGCAGAAAACATTTGACCTCTGTCATTGCCAACAAAGGGTATATAACAAAGTATTGAGATGAAATTTTGTTATTGACCAAATACTTATTTTCCACCATAATTTGCAAATAAATTCTTAAAAAATCCTACAATGTGATTTTCTGGATTTTTTTTTCTTATTTTGTCTGTCATAGTTGAGGTATACCTATGATGAAAATTACAGGCCTCTCTCATCTTTTTAAGTGGGAGAACTTGCACAATTGGTTTCTGACTAAATACTTTTTTGCCCCACTGTAGCAGCTGATGCTTTTCATGGCTGGAATCGCCATGCTAGGCGATATTTGCCACGCTGCTTGGCCAGGGAAAACATTGCTTGTGATGTGGATGAGGTGCTGTGGCCAGACCGCAACAGAAGAGAGAATGCAGCATAGTTTTTTTTTTTACTGCAACTGTATACAGTAAATTCTTCTGTTGTTTTGTATGTAGTATATGTGCAACTTTGTGTTGGTTGGGAATGGGATGTACACTGTGTACATTGTTTTTGCGGGAAAAATAAAATAAAATTTTACCGTGTATTTGTGTGTTCTGAGTATAAAAACAATATTCTCAAATATTTTACAACACACTTATGTTTGTACTGTCTGTAGTAAGTGTAACACTGAACCAAAAAAAGGCCTAAGTCATTATGATGAATGGAGAAGAAGTGTTTTACATTCATCATAGTGTTTTACATTGAGCACATCAGTGTTCAGCTGGTTCTTATAAATGTCTATACATATGATGGTTTGTGTGTGTCATTTGAAAACAAAATCCCATTTTGAGAAGAAATAACATTGTTTTGAATGTAAAGTTTATTTTTGCAGGAGAATTTAGGGGTTTTGCCCATTGTGTGTGTGTTTTTGGATTTGTGTGTAGAGTTCTGAGAATATGAGGCATGCTTTCAGAAAATGTGTAAACAATTGAGAAAAACTGTAACATTCTGGGGTGCATTTCCCAAAAGCATCATTATCTAACTATGGTCGTTAGTTTGAACTCTATTGATAATGACAGAACTTGTGAGTTGCTTTTGGGAAACGCACCCCTTGTCATTAGATATTAACCTTATTTTTCTGATGTCATAACAGAGAATTCTCTGTTTGTCATGTTAAAAATTATTTTTTAGTGGGTAACACCAAATACTTCCCAAAAGACAAAGTAACATATCTAAAATAATTTGCAAAAAGATGACAAGTATTTTAAAAAGAAATTCTGAAATATAGTTTGTGAATGTGTTCAACTTTATGTAAACCCATGCATTAACTCATGAAAGAGAAATTAATCGAGTGTTTGAATAAAGCTATTACATATTTTTGTATATGCGTGTGTATATATATATATATATATATATTTATATATTTTTGTATGTGTGTGTGTGTGTGTGTGTATACACAATACATCATCCTGAGTTGAACATCACAGGCAGGCAGTCTCTTGATATTGTGGACTTTACAAAACCAATGACTCAGTTCACTCTCAGTTAAATTTTAAAAGCTGTGATAGCAATCCATCCAATTGTAATTTATGTTGCTTATTTTATGTGTGTGAGCGTGTTTATTGAACTCGAATAACATCCAAAAGTAATTTTCTTTTCAGCAAATTTAATAACATAAATTAACTTGAAATTAAACAAATTCTAACGGTCCTTGCTGGAAATGACATCAGCATAATTTTCAATATTTATATGAAACATATTAAATTATTTCAATGTAATTATTTAACAGTTACTTAATCCAAACAATAACTTATTTCACATCTATATAAATAAACAAATACTTACATGGCTCTTACAGAGGCAATTAATTATTTCCCTAATGAGAAAGCCACGGCCCCAATGGGCTCAAGGCAGATGTTCTCTAATCACTAAAGATCACTAAAAAAGGCCTTTGATTGAACTGAATGGTTGAACATGTTTTCTGTGTTGGATCGATTTGGCTTTGGTGACAAATTCAAACTACTGATAAAAAGATGTTATATTCTTCTCCTAAGTTTGCAATACTTACTCATTCAGATAGGTCTGCTTTATTCCCTCTTCAACATGGTACATGGAAGCACTATTGTTGAAGACCATTGTTATTTGATTTAGCTTTAAAACTGCATTTGCAAACATCCTGATAAACCCCTTTCACAATCATCCAGATTTTAGTTGTGTACAGGCTACTTTTATACACAGACAATATACTTATGTACTTCTGTATATGTGATCCTCCTGCCTTGCTGCCTTTAATGGAATCACTTGAGGGTTTTGGCTCTTTTTTTGGCTGTTCTGTGAACTAGGAGAAGAGTGCATTTATGCCTTTAGGTGAAGGCAGGGGCGGATTTGGTGAATTGGGGGCACCAGGCAAATATAGGAATGGGGCCCTATACATTACCTAGATCAACTTTGAAGTTTCCTTTTTGTCGTGATGCTTGCTGCTGCACAATGGTGCCCCATAGTTGAGTGCAATGTTTCTACACTTTTCATGTACATGTTATAATGGGATTCTTTCATTTACATTTACATTTATTCATTTAGAAGACACTTTTATTATTTCATGTTGTAGACCATGAAAAAGCAATTTGATTTATCGTTGAGATACAAGTTAACAAAAAACTAAATCAATTATAAAATGATAAACCTTACAATTAAATCTTTAAACCATTTTTTAAAGAAAAGAGATGAGTCAGAAGTATAAACTATGATATTATTTAAAACGGGCTTATGTGGGTTTATTTGCGCATTGGTCTGAACAAAAACAGACAGGATTATATAAAATACACATTCATTTTCTGCCAGTAGGAGGTTCTTTTGGAACATCATAAATAAAGTGGTTTCCCCCGGTAACGGCTGTAAACAAAGCAGCGCTCATCTCATAAATTATACTTTATCAGATAAAATGGAAACTTTTCTGAAGACAATTGGTTCCCTTCAGAGGTTCATTCATATAAAAACATAAATTAGTGAGAATGAGAAAAGTGTGAAATAGCCTATATTAACCAAGAAAGTGTTGTAAAACATCAGACGGAGCGGGATCCATTTGCAGCTTTGTTTATTAGAATGATCGAACAGAACAGGGTCAATCACCAGCAATGGAAACAGCGTAGACAGGGCAGAGACGTAGTCAGATAACCAGGCAGAGTAATCAGGGCAGGCGGCTAATATCAGAGTCCAGGGAAACAGTCAGAGTCAGGGCAACCAGAGAAGAATCACAGAGTCGAGGATCAAGGCAGAGGTAATAACCGGAAAAACAAACACGGGTAGTAACGCTCAGAAGTGACAGCAAATCAAGAAGTGCATGGAAGTGTGCTGCTTATATGTGTGTGTGAATGAGGTGCAGGTGTGGCGAGACAATCAGGCCCAGGTATGAGGAATGATGGGAAACTGAGTCCGAATGTGAGTTAATATTCAGGGGACGGCTCCCTCTGGTGGTGCAGAGGGGGTGGTGCGGGAGCTTCGATCGTGACAGAAAGTCCACTGATGAGTTACCAGCTTAAGCCTATGTTTAATTTTCTACTAGTCATTTTAAGTTAGGGCTGTCAATCGATTAAAACATTTAATCATGATTAAATTGCATGATTGTCATGAGTTAACTCGCAAATAATCACAACTTAATCACACATTTTTATCTGTTCGAAATATACCTTAAATTAATACTTTTCATGTTTTTTATACTCTAATCAACATGGGCATAGACAAATGTGGATGCTTTATGCAATATATGTTTTTTATTAGTGAAACCATAGACATGTTTCAAAGATCAGAGATGTTTTTCAAACAACTTGTTCATGTCTAGTTGAAATTGCAAAAAAAAGAAAATAGAAATAGGTTCCCATTACTTCTCTTTCTTTGCACTGAGCAATTTACTGACACAAACCTGTTTATATTTTCGCAGGACAGGGCAGCTCTTCTTCTGAACAGGAAAAATGTATAGTTATTATTTATTATTACATTTCTTTGCCTCTCTGTGCCACATTCTGTACAAAATCTGTACAAAAATCCTGATTTATAATCGAGCCATCCTCTGATAAAATCAAATAGGCTACACATAAGATAAATAGCTGTGCTGTGATTTCGGCTATACTTGCATGTAAAATTAGAGAAGCGATATAGTTTTTAACTGAAAGCTGAAAGCGCAGCTCCTTTCAGCTGCTCGCGGAACCGAACAGATGCAGAGAGAGAGAGAGAGGTGTGCGCATGCTGAGAGACCTCACGCTCTCGTGGCAGCAGATGCATACTATTTTAATTTGCTCCAAGCAGGATACACAAGAAGCATGTTCAACTCGGACACGCAGACGGTTGTCATGGTAATAAACACGTAAACAGCAACCGTTCGCGTATATGCGCTCAATGTGCATCTTGTCTATGAAAAGCATTTTAGGGGGCCCTTGGCATTTGGGGGCCCAAGGCAGTCGCCTACCTTTGCCTAATGGCTAAGTCTGCCCCTGGGTGGAGGACTGTGTGCTCAGTTAGTTCATTATTGTTCAGAATCACAGAGGATTTTATTTTCAGTGAAGCCTTTAACAAGAGGAGAGTTCTTACGTTTACATTTAGTCATTACATTTAGGTTTTACATTCCAGATCATTCCAGCAGCCAGGAACGGTGAACGAGAATGTTCTGGAGAGTGATTTTGAGTCTCTCTGTGATAGTACCATGAAGCGTCGCTCACCAGCAGATCTCAATTAGAGTGCTCTCATTAGAAGGACAAATGACCTGCTCTTATCATCTGATCGTGGTTGTATCTCTCTATTAGTGCTCCTGGATCTTAGCGCTACGTTGACACTTTTCTCGATCACATTCTTTTGAATAGACTTGAAAACTCTGTTGGCATTAGTGGAAGTGCATTAGCATGGTTCAAATCGTATTTATCTGACCCCGCCATCAATTCGTAGCAGTGAATGAAGAGCTATCATATCGGTCACAAGTGCAGTATGGAGTACCTCAAGGCTCAGTACAAGGGCCGTTACTTTTCACAGCATATATGCCGCGGGAAATATCATCAGAAACATGGGGTTGGCTTTCACTGTTATGCTGATGATACTCAGCTCTATATTTCTTCACGGCCCGGTGAAACACACCAAATTGAGAAACTTATGGAATGCATAGTCGATATAAAAAACTGGATGACGAATAATTTCTTACTACTAAATTCTGAAAAAACAGAGGTGTTAATTATCGGACCTAAAAACCACACAAGTAATAACCTAGAACACCGTCTAACACTTGATAGCTGCTCTCTCGAGTCTTCATCATCAGTCAGGAACCTAGGTGTGCTATTTGATAGCAATCTCTCCTTTGACAGCCACGTTTCTAGCATTTGTAAAACTGCATTTTTTCATCTTAAAAATATATTATTATTTCTATATTATTACTGGGCTGCTAATACCAGGGCTATGATGTTGTGGCAGAGCAGCAATACAGTTGTGAATAATGGGACTAGCATGTCTCCTAAGTGGCTGTAATTGGAAGCTTAGTTAGCTATCAGTATGGTTCCCTTGCGGCTGTTCTTTTTTTCTAATTCTGCATTCTTAAGAAAGGGAAAATAATTCATAAAATAAATTATAAGAAAATAAATTATAAGAAAATAATTTTGTTGTGCTCAGCTCCATTCGAATTTTAAATCAAATGAGGGCTGCTTAGAATATTGCATGTCCTTCAGTGCACCTGCCCACTTTTCTGACAATCATACATTTCTGTCTGGCCAGTCAGATAAGGTATTTTCACTGTGGAGATGCAAAGGGCTGACCGTTGTAAAGTATTCTTATACAGATGGTAAATTTGCCACTTTTTACCACTTGAATAAAGACCTTTCCCAATCTCATCTTTTCCGATACTACGGGATACACGTGCACCATAAAAAAAAAAAAAAAACTTTACCTGAATTTCAGGATTGACCTCAGGATCATTGTATGTATAACCCTTTAAGTCAACTACCTATGGCCAAGCATTTGGTGACATGGTTTGTTTTGCAGGGTTTCCAGTCAGGATTTAGACTATTTCATAGTACTGAGACTGCTCTCATTAGAGTTACAAATTACCTGCTCTTATTATCTGATCGTGGTTGTATCTCTCTATTAGTGCTACTGGATCTTAGCACAGCGTTCGACACTATCAACCACAACATTCTTTTGAATAGACTAGAAAATTATGTTGGCATTAGTGGAAGTGCATTGGCATGGTTGTAAACATATTTATCTGACTGTCATAAGTTTGTAGCAGTGAATGAAAAGGTATCATATCGATCACAAGTGCAGTATGGAGTACCTCAAGGTTGAGTACTACAACCATTGCATATCACGCTTTACATGTTACCCGTGGGAGATATCATCAGGAAACATGGTGTTAGCTCTCACTGTTCTGCTAATGATACTCAGATCTATTTTCTTCAAGGCCTGGCAAAACATACCGATTTGCAAAACTAATGGAATGTATAGTTGATATAAAATTTGGATGACTATTCATTTCTTATTGCTATATTCTGAAAAATCTCTAGATTAAAGACCCACCTCTTTAACCTGTTTTACACATAACACACTGTAGTATATCAAGGACCGAATCAGACAAATCAAGATGCGATCAAAGCATGGTTGAAACATGAGGAGCCGAATTCCTACAAGACAACAGCAGAGTCATAAATCAGACCCTAGCTCCAGCCCGTCTGAATACACCCTGCAACATTAAAAACCAAAGGATCGGCTAAAATTCTTGGTCACAAAAATCATCTTAAAGACTTTCATTCTCATCGTTAATGAAACTAATAATTTCTATGCATAACTGCATATTATGTATGTGACCCACAAATTTGACTATCCTTGTTTTAATCATTGTGTTTGTCGTGCTTTTAATTAGTATTGACTAGTGTAGAAGATTTTTATTAGTCAAAATATGAATTAATCAAGTATAATCAAGGTGAATTTAGCCATTTATGTATCAGGTTATTCTTCCATTATAAGTATATATATATATGTGTGTGTGTCCTAGGCCTGCATATACGGATTTTGCTAACTTAGAAATAGGAAACATCTGTTTAAGACCTCTTTCCTTACTATAACAAAGGAAGGTCTTTGGGCTCCTTCCTTCTAGGGAGGAAGCAAATTGTATGTGTAAGGAAAATGCATATATGTGAAATGTGTTAAACACACCTATAGGAGACACTATTTAAGGAGGACACAAAAATCATTCAGGAGATCCTTCCTGCAGGAATGTCTCGGCTTTATTTCTCTGTTTGAAATAAAGTCTATATTCTGGCATCAAAACCCCAAGATTTCAAGAGTGATTCTTCATAGAAAAGGCAGAAGCCACCACATATTGGCGCTCGAACAGGGACTGGAAGGAGCAACAAGGTGGGCGACCACTTGAGGTGGACTGACAGAACAGCATAAACAGTGGCCACTATAAAGATTTAAAAAGGTAAGCAGTTTGCTTAATTTGTTTATGCTGTTTGCTGGTTTACCTTTGGTGGTGAGGACACTTAAAATTACTCTTCAAATTTAAGAACAAAGATAAAAAAAAATAATAAATGGGTTTAATTCCAGAATAACTAATTGCATGCAGCCCAATGTCTGTGTTTAATGTTAAGTGGGCATAGCCGGATAGCATTAAACGTGAAGCAGATAAAATATAGGAGTAGCATAAAAGTCTCCCTACGGCTACCGCTCTGTTTATTTAAAAAATAAGGTTACAGAGGTCTGCGGGTGGCAGAACACGTTCAATGTCCTCGGTTACCGCTCTGTTTATTTAAAAAAATAAGGTTACAGAGGTCTGCGGGTGAGCAGAACTACGTTCAATGTCCTCTTGGCTACCCGCTCTGTTTATTTAAAAAAAAAAAAGGTTACACAGAGGTCTGCACGGGTGAGGCAAAAATTCCTGCAGGTGCTGTTTTTACTATTTGAGGAAGTGTGTCAGTGAAAAGAGCAGGGAGAACTGACAGGTCACTCAAGAAGAGTGTAGTGTAGTCTGTTATAGTGTCTGTGTCTGTGTGAATGACTGAGGTTGTGAGAAATAAATTCCGTATCAGGTGGGCAAGGCTCGCACCCTCGCCAGTCTTTATCGGGCTTCAGGCACAAAGGCTTTCTCTGGCCACAGGCTCACAAGAGCTTTCGGTTACGAGGTTTCTCTAACTGTGGCCTAATGTTACGCCTTCTTGATCATCATCTTAAGCTTTCAGTTTGAGTCTCTTCGGTTTCATCCAGTGCTGCTTGTTTAACTGCGGCGCTTTGAAAACCTGTTTATAAACAATCTTGAAACAGATATGTAATTACTATATGTAATTAGTTTCCTTGAACGTGATCAACTTTTGTGGCCATTTCTTGGCGTTGTCTAGCTCACCTCCTGTTGCTCGTGTGCAAACACTTGACTTGTTTTCTTAACTTTTGTAATTCAGATTGCACTCTTCGATTTCTTTGATATTTATTGTTTTTCGTTCTGGGTTATGGTCGAGGTTGCGGCGACAAAGGTTGTTGCAACGAAGCAAATAAACAATTGCAGCGGGAATTTTCTTGTATTTTGATTTTGATTTTAGTTTTAGCACCCTCGGCAGAATACCAGGATATTATTTCGTTGTTGTTCCACTTCAAATTGAATCCCTTGTCGCTTAACCGAACAAGGAGTTTTTATATGAGTCCTAAAATCTCCATTATCTCTCATCTACTCTCTGCTGTGCTTTCCTGAGTGGAAACATGTTGTTTCTCGTCTAATTCTTATCACCACGGGTTTTTCGGTTCCGGTCTCAAAAGTGGGTATTCCGTGACTACAAATGTGTCTATATAGTGTAAACAATATTTACCTAACTTCTAAAGGCAAAAAAAATACACTTACCACAGCAGCTGGATATTGATGAGAAGAGATCAAACCTCATGTCCCAAGGAGAGTTCAAGTTGAATGTCATGGCTGGAATGACGTTCTCGTCAGTGCGAGATCACGTCGGGGTCACCACTGTAAGGCCCGGCTCGATGGACCCAATGGTAACGCATCGTTCAGCGGGTGAGGCCTTTTCATATTACTGTCTTCCTTTTTCACGACACAACAAGATTAAATGGAACACTTTTTCTTATATATTTTATCTCGTTATTTCATCTGACTCCATAAATGAAAAGGTTTTAATGATATCTGTGCATCATTAAAATATGAGCGAATGATTGATTATTCTTTTCAGCTCTTTTAATACTTTACCGCTCAGATGTAGAAACTATACTTAAGCTTAGAGGGCCTGTTTTTCTGGGTCTCACGGACTGACACAATCTGTTCGTCAGGCCGGTCATCAATCAGAGGTAAATTATGGTTATGTATCTAAGATTTGCCGTTAATTCTACACGTACACAATCAGAGACATCGAATAACCCCTTGGAGCCCCTCAGAACTTTAGTTAAATCGTTTACTTCAGTAAGGTTTCTTGGCCACTATTAAATATGTTGGCAAATCAATGTACCACACTTGTAATAGCTTTGGATTGGTCAAGTACTTGTTTAAGTAACATTAAATCAAAAGTCAGAGGTATAGGCGTGCCGAGTTTAGTCTGACCAGGCGGCATTCGCGTCCTAAACTGAATTATTTACCCGCCTCTGCATCCAAGTGAGACTTGAAATGATGCCGGATATTAGCCGTCGCTAAAACTGGCAGCAGGCTTGCGAAATATATATCGAATCCACTAATCTATTAGGGAGAAAGCAATCTTAGAGGCAGTCAGAATAGAATCAAAGCGTTTACAATTTATTGATCCAGGTAATCAAAGCAATAATTCAAAACTCCAATGTTACAAGAATAGAATCATCAGTTAACCATAACATAACAATAATTCAGGAATTGAAGAATTTGTAGAAATTACTACTGGCAATGAAAATTACACACAGCGATTGTGTGGGCAGTCAACCTACAGACTCCTAGAACTTTGTCACGTTTCCTTATAAACCCAGATAATTCAATTAAGCCCACCAAATGGTGGTTATCTTGTTATTATAATTAGACCCTTTAGAATTTGCAACAAATGGCTTCTTGGTATCCTGTGGCAGAGAATACTTCTTTACATACAGGAGGTGGTTTGAATAGAAGATCAGGGGAGGCACACCTTCAAGTTGTACACTACACTTCTCATACTTTAGAACTTCTTTTAGCTTTTCATTATGATTGGGAGAATGAGACCATTTACCAGGCGCACTGAGACATTCAAATGATATCAAACATGTATAGTTACTTTTTTTTTGTACATACATTACATTGCATAGGTTTTCAGTGAGTTCTAGGTGAGGAGGAGAGGGGAAAAGGGGAGACAAGGGAAGATGATGAGACCAAAAAGTACAGGGTGTGAACTGCACTGTGTGTTGCGTCTCGGATGCTGCTGTTACATTATGCAAGAGATAGTTTTGTTGATTCTCGGAGGGCCTTTTGTCCTCTCGAGGGGTCAGACATACTGGCACCAGGCTTCTGACAGTTCTCAAGCTCCCTTGGCACTGTTTTGGGTTTCCTGCAGTGTCACTTCAGTCGTTGTAAGGTGGGCAGTTTTAAGGGGCTGAGGGTTGGGATAGTGTTGGTGGATGCTTTACTGATCTGATAAGGTGGTTTCGGAAATGGCAACATTGGGGAATGGCGTGAAGGGAGATGATGAGTGCGCTTCCAACTGGGCAACCCTCAGTACCAGTCCCACAGGTATATGCAGTCTGTGCCGATCGGGTAGATGAGCTAGACAGAATCTGTGCGGTCTTCGCGCCAAGTTTGTCTCCACTTGCGCTTGAGAAAAGGATGGGTACTCTGTTTGGAGGATGACGTTCTGTACCAGGTCCATCGTGTCGACCAAGGCTTGTGTTCCGTGTTCATAAAGGTGTCGTCCCACCATGGGGAGACCTCTAAGTCCTTTGGCATCCTTCCAGGATGTCGATCATATGAGAAAGTCTCTGTCACTTCCAAGCAAAATGGTGATCAACCGGACAGGTCAGTCCTCCATATGTGGGCAAATTCATCTCACTGATGACCACACCACTGTATGAGACACCTGAATAGCATTGAATGGCCATGCAAAGATTCAACATTTATGAGTTTGCTATCATTGGGAGAAAGGTTGTAATGTGTTACATGTACAGACAACATAATTGTGAGTTTCATGACAACAAGTGCGACTGGTAAATAAGGTCTCATTGCCCTTCAACTATGGTCCATATATCCAGTGAGGGTCTTTAATTACCTGATCTTTAACTACCACGCCAATGGATCGAATATTGGTGGAATTTGGATAAAACTTGATCTGGGTGGATTAAAGGAAAGTGGCAAAATCAATGCAACAATACATTCGTTTCCAGTCTACATCATAATTGTGGATAATAATTCTGAATACTTTACATTTTCATTTTTCCGAAGCGCCTGCGCCTCGGAGAACCATCTATGTAAATCTAAAACCTCAAATTAAATCATCTGATCTAAAACAGGTCTCTGTGGAAGACGAAGATCTAAAATTTCCTGTCTTGTTGCAGTGAATAAATCTTGTGCATATGATCTGCAGGCTAAGTCACGCGTTCGATGGTACTATTGAACAATGTGGCTGATGGGTTAGAAGCGCCTGCGCCTCGGAACGAACCGCTTTTGATAATATTATCATTGCTGCTGGTGATGTGTTGAAACCAGTGGCCATCTGATCTGTCAACCATGTGGAGGTGAGATTGTGGTTTGGTTAGTTATAAGTGTTGGCTGCTGGGATTAATTGATGATCGAACAGGTGGCGGCTATACTGCCTGAGCAAGGTCTCGCGTTTTTGAGCGAGCAGGTGGAATTTGGATGTGAGAGTCTGTCTTTGTAATCAGAAATTAAATCATCGATTCGTGACTGTAGCCATACGCATACGACTCATCATTAATTACAATGTTTTGTATAGGCAGAGAGAATGTTGGAAATGTTATAAGTTACATGTCATTACCAAATTTACATCATGTAATAAAGTCTGTTGATGTTTCCTCTAATCAGTCCACCAGGAGGAATTGGTACAATTCTGGACACTTTTTGGGTTTAGTGTATCACGGAGTGGTCAGAATTAAAACAGTACTTAACAGTCCATGAACAGTTGTGTGGATTGGTGAAATTGTCTATGCTATCACGAACATTCCCGACACAATACATTCCTTCCTTTTCGGTTGGTCAGACAAAAGTTTTTTTTGGTTTTGGCTCGTTGGTGTGTAATACTGACGTGAGATGGTTACATTAGCTCGATGAATCTTATGTGGTGTCATTATGTGTTTCTGTATGTGTGCACCTATATGTTTACTTGGAGGTTCCAAATGTTTAACATAGTAGCACAATTTTGGGTCTATGCCATTGTTTTTGTTTTGTGTAGTGTGTACATGTTACCTATTGTGTCACCTGGATCTATTTTAAGTTGATACCAGGCAGTTATGATTTTGGGTTGTGCATGAATGTTTTTGGTGCTTTCAGTATTGTCCTAGGAAATGTTTCTTGTGAGTGCTGGGTGGGTGTTACCTGAACTACCTGAATGTTTCTTTGTAGGTGGTGGTACATTTTAATCCACAACAAATTTGTGGTGTGCAATTTGGGATCCCGGTATTAACTGGGAGGCCATGTAACTGTCTCTTTTGAATGCGACTGTGATTTTTTGTGTGGATGGTCCTTGGAGTATTTCCACACACCACCTCCCACATTTCAGGTTGTGTGTGAGTGAAATCCTTTGGCCCAGTCTGATGCACGTGGGCCCAGACACTTTCCTTTCATCTGGCCTCCATGGGATCGC